>JAQQZS010000004.1:3979224-3989918 GCA_030068045.1 Platyallabes tihoni | reverse complement strand
GGAGTAAGACAACATGCATAAAGAGGATGATGTGGACAAAATACTCATTTGCCTAATAATTCTGCACTCCCTGTATACACTCACAAAAACAGGGTTCACTGAGGCTCAGGGAAACAAACAAACAAAAAAATAAAGCATGATTTCTGAAACATTTGTTGAAATGCAATTCTCATGCACACAACAAAAACTACACAACAAAAATGTTATAGTATAAAATCTTTGTCGACCCCTAAGGGTTAAGTTTCTAACAGTGTTTAGATTTCTGATCGTGGATTGATTGATTAATTGGGACAAACACAACAGCGTCATGTCACGCATCTCTTAGTGTTGTAATGTTTTCCTCTCCGTTTTATTTCCTTTTAGAAATATTACCATGAGGTGCGTCTTAGCTCACAAGTTACTCTATTGTAATAAGGTGTTTGCACAGTCCACAGAACGTAACTCAGATGTTTGGTGTGTTTTTTTGGCTGCTTTTCAGTTGAATACCTCAGTAAATCTCTGTTGTCTAGTATTTTGGAATTGCTTTTGTTATGTATGCGCATTTACAAGTATCAAAAATCTTCCCTAGTGGTTCAACTGGCAGACTAACATCAATGTCCTGAGTTTGAGCCCCATCGGTTTGGTATTAATATTGGATTGAAGTAATTTTTCAGTAGTCAAGTAGTCAATATTTAAGGGTCTGCTGAGGTTACTTCATCAAAGTAAACCTAAAATAACTCAATAGCAATGTTGTTCCAACGTCCAAAACGTTTCCAAGTTAACATCACCGCAATCAAAGATTCCTGCTGGAACTCCTGCTCTGGTTGAAAAATGTTTATTTTTCCTGTTTTTTTAAAATACTTTTTATATCCGCCATATTTTCTATCTTCTATAACTATTAAGGAGGCTTTAAGCTCCGCCCACTTCATAATCAAAAAGTCATATATCCCTACAGAGCTTGTGATTTTTGTGTCATTATATTGTAATTTTCAATTCTAACTTTATACTTTTTTTTTTTTTAATACAGTGTGTTGTATTATTTTAATATTAAACATAGGAACAATTACAATAAATTTGCAATTAGAACAATTTACAATAAATTTGTAATTAGGACAATTTACAATAATTTGTAACTGTACAATTTTAACAATACGTAAAAAAATTATGTCAAGATATTTATTTTGGAAATGTCTTTACAATGAAATAAAGGCTACAACCATTAAGAGTATAGAGACTGTTGTTATAATTATGCGGGTAAATTTGTGTATAATTATTTTGACAAATTTGCACAAAAAAAAATCTGTTTATATCTGTTTATATTTAATATGTATTGTTTTTAAGATTATAATTCACTCCTATGGTCTCACCTTGAACTGGATATAGTTTTTGTTTATTATTATTATTTATAGCATTTGTTTGTGCATCACACTCATGTCCTCTATTAATAAAAAATACCTTACACTTGACTTACTTACTGATTGAGGTAACTGATCCAGACCGTAAATGGATGGATGGATGGAGGGAGGGATGAATGAATGATTAGTATGCGGAGATGCTGGGATTGAGAGGTAACAGTTAACCCGAGTGCTTATGAGACTGTTGGTGAAATGTTTGACTCTATAATAGGCGTAACAGCGCTGAAAGAGATGTAGGGGAATACAGAGTGTGTCTGGGCCTAATCACAAACACAGGATGTGGACGAGAGAGAGAGAGAGAGAGAGAGAGAGAGAGAGAGCTTGATTGCTAGGGCCGTGACTTTCACTTGGAGGAAAAAAAAAAAAAACAACACACACACGAACAAAAGCCAATCCTAAATCCACAGCATGTCTCTTAGTCTTATATACAAAACATAAATACACAAGTGGAGCTGGAGAGCAGCGCGTAGTCGAGTCCCCTCCTTCTGTCCTTGATTAACAAGCGATTGGGCCAGGCGCTGATTTTGATTTCGAACACATAGCGATGTAGAGGTCCTCCATCAACCACACGGAGAGCCTTAAACCACCCTCCTCTCTTAATCTAGCACACTGAGTAGATATATGCAAGGCTTACAAAGTAAAAAAAAAGAAAAAAAAAAGAAAAAAAAAAGAATATATATAAAACCACGACTACTCTCTGCTTTTAAATGGAATCTCCTCGGCTTGATAGCGAGGAATCCACACGACTGGTGGAGTAAACCTCCAGAGCTGTGTTATCTCTCACAGACCAGAGAAGAAGCTGAGGGGAAACCACACTGTGATAGCCATTATGGCACGGCGGTGCGGTGGCCATGCCGGCTCCATGGTGGGCCGGCACATGCTTCAGACACCAGAGACCGGGCTGTTTTTTTTAATAAACAAATCCACCGAAGGACAAAAAAAGCATGCCAAGCGCTAAATTAGAGGAAAGTAAAAAAAAAAAAAAATTTTAAATGAAGGAACGTGTTTTCTTTTCTTATGGAGATGCTTCATACAAATGCGAGATTTATCTGTGTGCAAAAGAAGAAAAAAAAAGTAAAATGTATTGCACTGCACAAGATGCCATTTTGCTGGTGCAATGCAGTTACAATGCAGAAAGCTTAAGAAAGCTTGTTAACAGAAACTGGCTAAGAGTTTTGTAATTGTTCTTTTTAATTGCTTCAGTAATCATCATGATTATCTACAAATCACTTGATTATACATAAATGTTTAGATTAAAATCGAGATTTAATCATTAAGAAATATTATGCTAAACTGCGTTAAAACAATAATTTAAGTATAAAATTCCTCAATGCCCCAGATCTCTGCCTAATCACAGACAAGACTAAATTCTTCTAACCAATCGCAACACAGGAGCAAATTATTTGTAGATTTTGTTTAAAATTATAGCAAAAAATAAAAATAAGTTAATATTGAATCGAGATATTTATAAAATTGTGATACTACAAGGACCGTAAATAATAATAACAATAATATTGTATCGTCTGGTCCCTGGTGATAGAAAATAATATAAAAATAAAAAACTTTTAGAAGAAGACTAACTTTTAGTAAATCCAAACTTTTGACTGGTAGTGAAACTGATCAGAAGGGCTGCACAATCTGATAAAAAAAATTTTTAAAAAATCATGAAAAAAGACATCACAGAAATTATTTTGATGCAGTTTTGTGATTTAAACTGTGATACGTAACTATCATGTAAATGTATTTACACTCATTTATCAATGCTGACAACAAATAAATGCCCAAATGATAAGTTAGATGATATTTTATAATATTAATATTTATCATTCCAAATGATAAAAAGTAAACAATTTTCTAACTTAAAAAAAAAAAACAAATTATTGAAAAACTCTTTCCTGACCATGCTTATATTACCTGTAATACATTGTAGACTTTTGCGATTAAATAACGGCACCTTATTGCCATTTCGGGTTTTATATATATATATATATATATATATATATACACACACACATACACACACACACACAGTATATCGCTTTTAATGATGTTGATGTTGTTGCCAGGCAGATTTACAGAATCAAAGAAATAAATTAATTATACAAATAAAAAATAGATTGATAGTGCAGGAATTTAAAAAACATTAGCACAAAGTTAGCTAACTAAGCTGAGCATCCAGAATCCTAAAATAAACCCATGCACTTAGAACTGCAATTAAGTCAGCTATCAAGTAAAGTTATCAAAGAAACTAAATGTCATTTCCATCACTACGACCGCTGGGCTACAGCGTCTCATGCGCGTTGGTGTCTCTCTGGGAGTGCGGTATAGATATTGGACGCGTCCTCGCTGATGTGCCTCGGCCCCTCGCTAGCTTTGTTGTGTAAGACGGAAAACTCGAGTCTCTATTACGCGGCCACCGGGAGAAAGCATTGATCAGGCTGAGACACAGAATTAACGAGGGTCCTCATATGGCCGGCTCTTACCGCCATCAAAGTAGTCGGAGTGTGTTTTTCTTTCTTAATGCGACCGTCTCATGTTTTTTTTTTTTGGTATTCTTTGTCCAGCAGGACACCGTTCTCATTCTTAGACAGAAACTCCACAGCGAGACACGGAGCAACATTTTAGAGGAGCTTAATAATGAGATATGTTTACAGCTGGGATGAAACGGTGATGCAGTAAATAGATAAATATATATCTAAGTAAGTAAATAAATAAATAAAGAGATATAGATATTGTTCTAAAGGCGGGTTTGGTCGCCCGAGCCACCTCTGTGCTGTGATGACCTGTCAGACACGGGCTCCTGATAAACGAGCAGCCTGAATTGAAAGAGACGTGTAATATATATCAGGCCTTTATATTTTCTCACACGCTCTCTCTCTCTCTCGCTCGTTCTCACGCAGTCTATCTTCTATCTATTCCCTTCCCTGTTTATTTTTCTCTTCGTCACATGCTCTTGTGGCTTGAGGAAAGGAGGAACAAGGCAGGATTTGGGGAAAAAAAAAGAAGAAAAAAAAACCCACAAGAGAGAGACTGAAGGCAATCAAATTCCAGCTCTCGTCCTGCCATGCAAGCCCAAACTGATCAACACGTGTTGATGAATAATTAAAAATAAGCGAGCAAAGATGTTCTGTTAGATCATTTTGCAGGAACATGATTAAACTCATGTCTGCGTTCCTCAGCCTCCGGTGAGCAGAAACTCAAACGCTGTATTGTCTGAAAAGTGCTGCGCCTCGGCGCCAGACAATAAATTCACTTTTTTTTTTTTTTTTAAAGCAAAGCGAAGAGGATCGGGCGAAACCGGCAGCAATCAAACGCTTCATTCATCACCGTCCTCAGGGCTCCCCGTGCCGCTTGTTTTAAAGTATTCTCTCTCCTCCACTCGAGGCCTGGGACGTTTAGCACATTTATCTTACCGACCCAGATCCATAAATCCATAGGGGCTCAGACCTGAAGCTGGGTCCGGCTCGCGGGGTCTCCCGTTCTGTCTCTATGTGAGACGAGATGCTGAGCCGTGGACACGCCGCTCTGCCTATTGAACAAGGATCTGTAGCTGATTTATGAGGCAGGAGGAGATCAATAACGCCTTAACGCCTCTGACACGAGGAAGAGGAAGAGGGGACTAGAGAAAAGGATAAAGAGAAAAAAGGGAGGAAGATGAGATGTAGCGGGAAAATACGGAGAAGAAAACAGGAGGACAGAGAAGGAAAAGAAACAAAGAGGGCAGAGAAGGAAGATCATATAAGAGGAGAGAGAGATCTTTGCCTGCAAAACTAAATGTCTACTCTTTTTATTTTATATACACTTATTTATTATTACTCTTTTATATGTTTTTATCGTTTCTTCTTGTTATTTCTATTTATCTATTTTTTCCATCTCATCAATTCTTAGCAAAACAAATGTAAATATTTGTCATGGCAATAAAACACGTTTGAATATTGAATCGTAAGAGAAGCAAAGAAAAGAAAAAAAAAGGTGAAGAAGTGAGAAAATAAAGAGAAGAAAAAAGGGGAGGAGAGACAGAAGAAACGAAGAGGGCAGTGAAGGGATGATTATACAAGGAAGAGAGAGAGAGAGGGAGAGAGAGTGAGTTAAAGAAAATGAAAGAAAGACAGAATAAGAGGGAGTGAGAAAATAAGAGAAAACAAAACAGAGAAAGGAGATGACTAGAAAAGCGAGACGGACAAGGAATGAGACGGGAAGAGAAGAGAGGAAAGAGAGTAAAATAAAGAACAAGAGAGGGGAGGAGAGAGAGAGAGAGAGAGAGAGAGAGAGAGAGAGAGAGAAAGGGAAAAGGAGTAAAGACGAAAGAAGTTAGTTAGAGAGTGCAATATAATAAAGGGGGAGAGGAAAGGAGGAAAGAGAGAGCTAAAAAGGAAGAGGAGAGAGAAAACATACAGAAAAGAGAAGAAAAAGTAAAAGAGTAGAAGAAGGACAGAGTAGAAAAGGGAACAGAAAGTATGGAGGAGAGAGGGGAGAGGGACAGAGAAAAAGAAGAAGAAAGGAGAGGAGAACAACAGGAGAGAGGAAGAGAAATCGGAGAAAATAAGGAGGAAAGAAGATGATTAAGAGAGAAGGAGACAGAGGAACTGAAAGAGAGGGAGAGACAAAGAAAGAAAGAAAGAAAGAAAGAAGTGAGAGAGAAAGAACAAGAGAAAATAGGACAGGAGAAAAAATGAGAAGTTAAATGTAAAATAGTGAAAGAGAAAGTAAGACATGAGAGAGTGAAGAAGTGAGAAGCAAGGAAAAGAGAAAACAAGGGAGGGGAGATTGAGAGAGAGAGAGAGGTGAGAGAGACTGATAATAAGAAAAGGATGAGAGAAACATTTTATTAATGCGATATGAGTGAACTGAAGTGTGTCCTGCTGCAGGAGATCCAGATTAGAACTCATCATTGACCGCTTTAAGGTTTAAAGGGGCAGTAAGCGATTTCCACAGCCTTTTATGAAAAGATGAGTGTAAATGGTTACATGATGATCATATCAGACTCCGAGAGATGTTCTTTGACAGCAGATCCATGTCAGTGACACTGTAATGTTCCTCACAAAACACTTACGACAGCTTTAACCCTCTCAGACAGCAGTAACGTAACTCATCAGAACGTGTGTATCGTTATTACTCGTTTTTCTACATGTGGTTTGTACAGTTAATCCATTCGCTGTGGGCGAGTAGTATGACTCTATTTTAAGTTTGAAGTAGATAAAGTTTGTTGGTAACCTTGAGGGATTCGGTGCAGGATATTCTAAACTAAAGCAACACAGCGTGCAATTAATAACGAGACAAGGACGGCTGCTTTAGGGAGGCGAGAGAAAACGCTCCTTCAGCACTTTCACAACTACACCTCAACCAATACCAGACCCCAGTTAAAATAGGTCAGACCAGACTCTCACACACACACACACACACACACACACACACACACCTGCACGACGGGCTTGCTCCCCAGGGGTTGTATGAGTATGTGTGTGTGTGTGTGTGTGTGTGTGTGTGTGTGTGTTATAGGACAAACGGTTGCAGGTGAAGGGCTGTGAACCCCTCTCTCGGTCTTACCCAGCAGGAGAGACCGGCAGCAGGAGGACGACTGGTTAAGGACAAAATAAACACGAGACGACCCAAGACTAAAAGACGACCCGGTTCCTGTGAGCCCCCTTGATTTCACCTCAAATGTCATTTCGTCAAATTCAGGATCTGCCCCACCCTTTCACCCCCTCCAGCAGGTGTCCGGGAAGCTTAGATACACCTCTTTTAAAGGGCGAAGATTATTGCAAGATTATTGTCTCTGATGTGTGTAAAAACAAACCAAAGAAAACAGTGCTTGCTTTTTCCGCATTTGGTTTTCTATTTTTTGTTTGTCTATTAGCTAATCAGATGTTCCACCTGTTGTGACCTCATATAAGGACCACCCCCCCCCCCATCCCCCCATCCCAGCTTGAAGCTCAGCTCATTTACATAGACACTGAAACGTCATATATGAATTAAGAGTGAATGAATGGAGTGCGGGTTGTAGCATTAACACACTTTGAGGGAGCTCTGACGCACAGGTTATAGTCTGTTAAATTAATGGTGTGTCTGTGTTGCTCTGCAATTACACAGACTGACCACAATGTGGCGACAGTGTTTCTATGCCAACTATGTTAAGTCTCTTCAACGGTAACTACGGTTACTTTTACTGAAACTCCTACAGCATACATTTGAGAGAGGAAGTTGTAAGAGACGGTCAGTACAGCGTTCAACTCGATTAAAAAAAAATCCCGGGAGTAGAAGAAGAAGAAGCAGACAGGTAAGTGACACTACCAGAAGGACCAATCGCAGCCGTTGCAGACGGGTTAACTTGTTAAAAGGAAATAGCTAGATACAGGTAGTCGCCAACTTACGAATGAGTTCTGTTCCAGGAGCAGGTTCATAAGTAGGATTTGTTTTTAAGTCAGACACGAATCTACAATGTAGAGCATACCAATCCACTTGACTAAATCTCTGTCCCCTTTCCCCACTGACAACTGACTCATCTGGCCAAAAAAACGTAACTGTGCCTCTAAGGAGACTCTAAGGTCTCTGCGCCTTTAAATCATGAGGGGAATCCCGGACACGAGGGGAATCTTATTTCAGAGCTGTTTTCCACTGTATTGGATATTCTGAATATAGAATTTTAGGATTTTCTGAAATTAGCATTATTCACCATCAGGACAGCTTTACAGGATGCAATTTCTTACATTGTGTTTCCAGGATGATTCATTCAAACCAGTGAGGCCGATTCACCCCCCATCCCCACACACAAGCAATATACCGGACTTTGAACATTTTATACATTCATTTACACCCTAAGAATATCATATATAATTTTAAATATTGGTATGTGGTGCACTGCAGTGTAAATTTTTTTGTACAACACATGTGAGCAACTTCCGTGATTTGTTCACATCTACATGTATGTTTGTAGAACCGCGGTCCGTTCATATCTGCGGAAATTCGTAACTCGAATGTTCGTAAGTTGGGTACTACCTGTACAGAACCTTTAAATGTGTTACAGAGATGGAAATCAGAACCGAGTGTTCCAGTAGCTACTACATCAAATCTAAGACATGGACAGAAAACACAGTGGGGTTAAAGTTTCATTATCGATTCCGGGTTGTTCCGAATTAAATAATCTGCAGCATCCTGTTTGTGGAAATATCAAGCTGACTAAAGATTATTAATCCGTACCCGTTCCTCCAGTTTGTTCAGTTGCTCTCTGTAGAAGGCGTCCTGCTTCCTCAGCTGCTGATCTCGCTCCTCCAGCTGCTTCGCCTGCAAAGACAACATCCAAAAGAAGGTGTAAAATAGAAAATAAAACTTGAAATGAATATAATCTAATATCACTCCTCAAAAGTTCTAACTAACACGTTGACTTTTTAAATAAATGAACCCTCTGTTTCTAGCATTCTAGATGCTCCAGCAAAAGAAGAAAAAAAATTAAAGGCCGTTAGGGTGTTAGACAGCTCCATTATATTGTTATAAATATGCATTAGGGCCTATGGACGTCTACGTCTTGCCCTCAGATCCTTCCAAGGGCATCGGTTCATGACAGGTCTTTATCAGTGTGTCATCAGAATGTGTGCTGAAAGAGCTGATGGGAGGATAAGATCAGCAGGAGGACAATAGCGAGTCTTTATGGCTCCTCTATCGCTCCTCTCTCTCCTGACCTTCAGCTCGTGCTCACAGTCGCTATCAGAAGAGCAGAAGCGAGAAGCTTCAGTCCTATAAATGATGAAGTGCTAAGTAATGTTCTTTCCGGAATTGTCTGGAAATGCAGCGCTGAAGGGAAGATATCTACTGTATACTCGACTGCGTTGTGGACTTGAGTTTTAAACGTAATCGGCGGACTGATGTGCAGTTCGCGTAATGAACAGAAAATGTCAAACTGAGTGTTACGAGCATTTCAGCAGAACATAGGTGAAAAAAAATACGCCTTAAAGTAAGGACAAAGATACCGAAAAGCAAAGCTAAATTACATGTTCTGGGAACGAGTTCAAGATTCCCAATGTCGTGTCTCAGAGCGGAAATTAACCACTTGCTGCTGATTCTGAAGGAAACATCAACGTTAAACCTGTTGTGCTTGATCTTAAGGAAGCACGGATACCGCTACAAGAATATAAGCCATAATTTAAGTTTTATGTTAAATGTTATGCATAGTTTATGCATGTGATTCGCAAAAAACATCCAACGGGAGTTTGATTAGACACATTGACTTTTTTTCCCAAACACGATGGACATACTGTAGAATTCTATCTTAGAAAAGCATCGACGAGATCCCGTACACAGGAATTTATCTAACTAGCTACTGTACCGCCAGCTCACTCGACTAATGAACTTGGCTTCGTGAACATTTGCACAAAAGTCAATACACATGTGTGTGATTAGCCTAATAATTATAATACAATACTTTTTAAGGTAAATCGTCGTGGCAACTGACAGAAAACTCTAGTATGAAGAGATTCCAGCAACACACAAATCATGACGGTCAGTAAACGAGTGGAAAGACACAGATCCGCTGACCTTACTCATCATCCCGTTTTGCAAACAGAGCAGGAAATGGGGTAAAAAATGCAAGCGAAAGGCTATGAAAAGAACAGATTTTTCTTTAAATGACATTTCCGAGCCTTATCGCTAAAAGCTGTTGAGAGAGAGAGAGAGAGAGAGAGAGAGAGTTTGCTTTCTCTCTTGCCTACACAGAGTGCAGTGGACTAAAGCAAAGCCCACATTTGTAAAGAGGAAGAAAAAAAAATGTGCTTATGAAAGAAAAATCATATCCCAGCTGAGTGATAGAAATCAGAGTTGAGATGGTGTTTTCTCCGAGAGATATTCTCAGCGCATAGTAATGAAATCCACACCGACAAAACAACTGTCCGGCTGAGGGAACACGACAGCGCTCTGTGCATGTTACACACTGCTACGCCTATCGCCAGATATAGGATAGTTAGCCTAAATCAGCTAAACCAGGTGATGTGATAAAACAGGTACCTAACATACCCGAGTGATGAGCTAAACTTGGTGTGGAGATACCAGAGTGATGAGCTAAACTTGGTGTGGAGATACCAGAGTGATGAGATAAACTTAATGTGGAGATACCCGAGTGATGAGATAAATTTGATGTGGAGATACCCGAGTGATGAGATAAATTTGATGTGGGGATACCCAAGTGATGAGATAAATTTGATGTGGAGATACCCGAGTGATGAGATAAATTTGATGTGGAGATACCAGAGTGATGAGATAAACTTAATGTGGAGATACCCGAGTGATGAGATAAATTTGATGTGGAGATAC
>JAQQZS010000004.1:3870111-3884123 GCA_030068045.1 Platyallabes tihoni | reverse complement strand
ATTAAATAACACAAACTTTGAAAAACAACAGAGGTGAGGTAATAGACGCTACGTGGTGCAATAGATTCAAAAGAACGAACGACTCTGACTAGAAGATATGAGAGATGAGCTACTCATTCTGTTTATTGTAATATGTCCTTAGCTGTATTGTAATATTTTCATTACTGGAACTGTAGCCAAAATGTTTGTATGTAGACGTATTGATGGTCTTTTTTTATTGAAAATGCTAAATTTTATTTTATTTCTGATCAAAAGAACGAAATGAACTAAATGATTCACAAAAAAAAAGATTCGTTCATAATGATGAACGAGATTCAAAGAACCGAGTCACTAAAATGATTCAAACTTCCCATCACTAATAACAAACCGGCGGCTACACACTACACTTCCCATAAAGTATAAAGTTATTTCTCATTGGCTAGAATCTCGGCTTTTCCGCCTGACGACGGCTCCTGACTGGCTGATTTTCCTCCGGTCAGCTGACACTGTTTGCGTGTAGAACCGTAAAGATGGCAGCTGACACCGGGAGATACCGGAGTGCAGTGTCCAAAAGCAAGGACCCTTCCAGTTTATTAATCTCCGTTATAAGGTGAACGCGGTGTTTTTAATCATCCCTGAGCTTTTGTCGTAGCTCCCGTGTCGCTGTTTAACATATTAACTGTCTAAAACAAGGCAAAACAGTGACCAAAACATTAGCATGTCGGCTAGTCAGCTAGCTAGGCTTTGCTACATCCTGCTTAGTGCTACTGTAGATCTGTTAGGTAGTTTATCAGAGTAAAAAGTGTATTTTTTATTTTAAATAAATCAGTTTTATGTGTTAAACCAGAGTAATAATGGGGGAAATTATTCATCTAACACCATCCACACATTAGCAAGCTGTGCTAATGCTGTTACAGTCTGCTAGTCTCATCATTTCTGTATAAGAATATATAGATTTTTGTTAAACTAACAGATTATTCAACAGTAAAGCAGAAAAAAAAAGTGCAGAAATTTGCTTAAATGTCATTAGAAAAATGTGCAAACCTGCTGTCATTTTAAAGACGAGTTCTCTAGGGGACAGTTTTGTCACAATCTCAATTCAGGCGTGATTAATTTTCACACAAGATGGTATGGTGATGATGGAGTGTGTTCGGGAAATATGTGCCATGTCGTATTTTTGATGACATTTTGATAAAGTGTTCTCAGTACGATCAGACTACATGCTTAACGTTTGAAACCCCGACCTCCCAGGAACCCCATCTGTGGATCCCGGCAGATGTGGTGATAACAACCAGCCGAGTGGTGTTGGTGAACGGTTGTGTGTACAGGCAGTTGTGTCTCTTTCTTCCGCAAGTTGCCGTTGAAATAATTATTTGTAGATTTTTAAGAATCAGCCGCATTCTTTTAAAAATGTTTGCACTGCTCAGATGTTTAGAAGTTGTCTGTAAACGTCAGCGGCTTTTTATGCCTTCATGCACCAGAAAAGTCCCGCTTTGGCTTGAACGTGGATGATTTTGTATTTATGAGTTTAAATCAGAAAGCTATCAGGTTTGTGAGTGTGTGTGTGTGTCTAGGGAAGTTATTGACTTCCTAACACACATTCCCTACAGACACGCTGCAGTCATGTGATGCATTATAAACCTGCACAGATTACACTTTACTGGTCAAGACTTCTCAGCACTTCTCAAGATCTTTGCACCTGATTATTATGTCTCGGTCTGCATCAGACGTGTCGCTGATGGAGTGGGTGTATGCATGTTTTCTTTAATAATAGCTATAGTGCAAATATAGAAATATGCAGCAGCTCTTTCTTTGATGTCAGATTTGGCGTGAATCTTGCAAGGCTGATCTGTTCAAGAAAAAGAAAGTAATACAGTACTACTGCATCAGTGTCTTTAGGTAGAGATGAAAAGGTTGGGATAAGTCTTACATCCGTACTATCAGAACAGCATTCTGGGTAATGTAGGGAACAAACCTGAGCAACATGTCAGTGAAAAAATGTTTGAACTGAAAATATTCAAAAGAGATTCTGTTGCGTTATTAATACGTGAAGCACACAAAGGAATTGGAAATCATAACTGATGTTGGACAACTAGTTGAAATGTCCCAGGTTCAAGTTCCAGCACCACTTGCGTATCATTGTATTGCCCTTGAGCAAGTCCCTTAACACTCAACTGCTAATATGTGTGATGAGACAAAACATAAATCACTCTGAACAATGACTTTTGCCAAATATTGTAAATGTAAATAGTAAAACCCTTAAAAATTTATCATGCATTAGAATCAAATCCATTTTCTTTTCCCCAGAATAACTATGAGACTTGTTAAAGAACTTTAGGAAGAATCTTTTTCATTTATTTAAATAGAGAAGTAAATGTTTTAAAAAAAAATTTAACCCATGTTTGATGCGAGTGTGATGTTCAGTATGGATTTGACCTGAAATCCGTCTCGGTTTGGGCACGCAGGACTCTGTCGAACAGCGACGATGTGCAGGATCGGGAGACGGAGAAGGGCCGCCTGGAGGAGGCGTACGAGAAATGCGACCGCGATCTGGACCAGCTCATCGTTCAGCACTACACCGAGCTCACCACGGCCATCCGCACCTACCAGAGCATCACCGAGAGGATCACCACCTCGCGCAACAAGATTAAACAGGTCTCTCTCTCTCTCTCTCTCTCTCTCACACACTTCTTACTCTTTCAAAAATCTACTATGCAATGTTTTCTGTAGTCTGAGGCGACAGCCGTGCAGAGCAGAACAGTTCATCAAGAATTCAGGATAAAAAGTAAAAGAAAAAAATATATATGTTAGTGTTCGCTGCTTTTCTTCTCACCAGGGTTGTACAGAGTGGTTATTTGAGTTATCGTAACCTAAATTATCTGTTTAACCATAACACCACTGCTGAAGCACCTCCAGAGTTGAGGGTTTGATTCCCGCCACGGGTCTGTGTGTGTGTGTAGAGTTTGGAGCTTTTATTTTATTTTTTTTGGGGGGATGACGACAAAACATCTGTCTTGTTTTCAGCTGACACACACACGTACTACTTATTTCTTCTCTGGAGAAATCAAATGAAATCACTGAGCCGAGTCTGCTCACTGCTCATTAACGATCCTGACGAGAGACACACACTCGGGCCTGAGCTGGGTTGCCTTTCTGGTGAACTGTGGAGGATGTTTACTTCACGCGCTCACCTTCATTTAAACGCACATATCTGTGTGTTCATAAATACGCAAGCGCAATATGAATAAAGAACGCATGAAAAAACAGGTGCTATTATGAACTAACATCCTATTAGTAATATAAACTGTTTAAGTGCAAATGCAGCATCATGAGTCAACTTTAAAATTCGTTCGTTCCTCGTATTCCAGCTTTTGATCAGAAATGTTTTACACACAGCTGTGCTGAGATCTCGGTTAAAGCATTATTGATGATTTCTTCCTCGCTTTCTGCACTCATCTTCTCCCGCCCGCGTCTGTTGTTTGGTGTGTCTCATTTCTGGGGACGAAGACTTGGCCGGACCAAAATGAGACCGTCTCATCTTCAGAGCCGAGCTGCCATTGGTTAATGTCGTGTTACACTTAACCCAGGTTTCATGAACACCCTTTCTCTCAGGGTGTGGATTTTTAAAAAATCTTCTTGTTTTTTCTTTCCCATCATTTTTATAATGCTTATTTTTATTTATATACTTTTATAAATAACATATTTCTTTGTCTTTCGGCTATTCCCTTTTAGGGGTCGCCACAGTGAATCATCTGCCTCCATCTAACCCTATCCTCTGCATCCTCTTCTCTTACACCAACTAACTTCATGTCCTCTCTCACTGCATCCATAAATCTCCTCATTGGTCTTCCTCGTACTTCCTCTTCCTTCTACTTCTTCCTACTTTTATAAATAACATCTTTAATTTCAATACCCTCATGTCCTGCTTCCACCAACATCTCTTCCGTCTCTGCCACGAAGCAGACACTGTCGCCTCATCCTTCGTTTTCAAAGGAAAGAAGGTGCATTTGAAGGAGTCTTTAAAACGTGACAGATTTAGACGTGACAAGCACTATCACATAATCAGCCTTTAGATGCGTCCTTCGAAGGATGCGGTTCGCGAATTGAGACACAGCGGTGATATAATGCTTCGGCTTTTACCAGCCATTCTGTCTAACAGTTTTTTTATCGTTATCATGAAATTGTCTACTGTAGTATATATAATAATAATAATAATATATATCATCACACAGGGTCTAGGATATAGTTTTTCCTCGCCACCATCGCCCTCAGTTTGCTCATCAGGGCCAAACTGATCATTTTGATTCATACATATTTTCTCACATTTCATACACATTTCCTTAATTTTCTTATGGTTCTGTAAAGCTACTTTGCATCGATTACCAATGTTAAAATGCTGTATAAATAAAAATATAATTGAATTAAATATAGTTAAGGACACATTGATGTTTTTGAGGTATGTCACAGAAAAGAAAATCAGCCAAAATGATTCAAAATATGAAAAAAGGACTTAAAAAGCATAGAATGAATAGACTGATCTAAAGTTTACAAAAAAATTAATTAGAACGTCATTTAAAAACACTGTTTGCTGTTCTGTGTGTGCGCGTGTGTGTCTGGTGCACATTGAAAATCTTTTTCTTTTCATCTTAAACTGGAAATAAAAGAAGGGTTCAGAATGATGAAATATTTAAAACAAAGAAAGAAGACATTCAATATATTGAATATTTAATATCTATCTGTAGCTCCCTGTTTAAACATAAGCAGACGTGTGATCTTGAGCGGATCTGAAACGGATCATTAGGTTTTGGAAGAACTTGTGGAGTGTGGCCGAGCTCGAGTCATTAACACAGTCATTAAAGTAAAAAAAGAGGACGGAGGAAAAATTAAGAAACTAAAATCCATTTAAAGATTCTCTTGTTCATTAAGGTTGTTATTCATGTGGTTTGTAATCAAAGTTGTTTAAAATTGGAAAAGAACTCAAAATTCAAGCTTTCACTTTCAGACTTTTGAAGACCAGTCATACGTTTACAGTTATACAGTTTATACGCTGCCTGGCCAAAAAAAAAAAAAAAATCACACACTACTATATTTAATTGGACAATCTTCTGTTTCGATTGCGGCCGTGGTATAGTTTGAATAAATGATTGTGCAATAATTTCTTGTACAGCAAGTTCCAGACTTACGAATGAGTTCCTTTCCTGGAGAACGTTCACAAGTCGGATTTTGTTCGCAAGTCGGATTTGTTACGAACTAACTTCTTATGAACGAAGTCCGTTTTGGGAGAACGTTCGTAAGTCGGATTTGTTCGTAAGTCCGACAAAGTGAGTCTTATACACCTTGATGTTAAAAACCATCATTCATCAATAATTTCCATAAGTGTTGCTGAAAATTCTTGGCCAGCTATGGTATCTGTACGCGCAGCCTCGCCGCTTACCTTACACCTTTCTAAGCCTCGCCACTTACCTTAAACCTTACACATAACTTACGAATGTGTAAAGGTTGGATCTAGCCTTGAATCTCTTAAACCATCCATGGCTGGCAGTGAAAGATGCACCTTGTTCGTCCCGTTTTTGTCTTTGTGTCTACAAATAGGCTTTTGTTTTTTTCTTAAATAAGATTAACATTAAGCTGAGTGGGACCTGATGCTGATCCTGCATCTAAACACTGAGAAGTTTTTAATGTCCAGCAGGCTCATGAGCAACTCCTGTGATTTGTTTGCATCTACAAATGTGAGGTCTGTTCGTATCTGTGAAAGTTCGCGACTCGAATGTTTGTAAGTTGGGGACTTACTGTATTGATGATGATGACCGAGTCAGGCATAATGTCTTCACCAGGACATCGCAAATATTCCGAATGGGGATAAGGTCTGGACTCTGTGGTGGCCATATTGTTTTTTTTCTTTTAAATGCATTTACACTGAATTGTGTTTTTATGCTACACAAAGTGTTTTAATTGAATGAATACCTCAATCCTCGTTTAACCTTTCAACCATTCAAATTACATTTATTAAAATTTTTTTTTTCTGTGGCAGCACATAAGATGAATACTTCCTTTTAAGAGAATGTGGTAGCGATGTCTCATATCGAAACAAAGGACCTCCATGATTTCCAGTATGTCTATTAGAGCTTAGAATAACGTCTGTCTGTTTTCTGCTCCGTCTCTCAGGTGAAGGAGAACCTGCTGTCGTGTAAGATGCTGCTCCACTGTAAGAGGGACGAGTTGAGGAAGCTGTGGATCGAGGGCATCGAGCACAAACACGTCCTCGAGCTGCTGGACGAGATCGAGAACATCAAGCAGGTTCCTCAGAAACTGGAGGCCTGCATGGCCAGCAAACATTACCTGCATGCCACGGACATGCTGGTGAGTTCATGTGTTGTTTGGAAGAAAGCATCTTTACTGCATATCATGCTATTTATAAAATAAAATTTGAGTTTTATTCATTTATTACTGTTTGAACATCTTGTTACCATACTTGAAGGGATCTCTGTGGTAGTACGTACCATGATGTATAATCTGCAACAAACTGGACGTGAAATATTAAGTGTTACGATGGCGAATGCTTTCATTTAGTTTAGTTTGTAATTATTCCACATTTAAATGAAGCAGATCATCCATATTGTGACATAATTTTTCACAATATCAGCATTTTATATCTCCCATGGTTGGTTGTAAGGTGGCTTGCACATTACTCTCAACCGAGAGTTACATGTAAACGATTAATAAACTATGGAACATAAATGATATGAATATTATTATTATTATTATTTTTCAGTTTAAGTGAAGAGAGTAAGAGACAGATAAATAGTTGAACATCGAGAGAGAGAGAGATGTAGAAGGATGGAGAGTAAGAGGAAGTGAGAAAGAGATGGACTTCTGCAGAGATGAGTAGAGAGACAGAAGAGAGAGAGAGATGGACCTTCAGACAGAGGGAGAAGGACAGAAAAAGAATGAGAGAGACAGGTGCTATCTTTTAATGCATGCATTTCATGACTTTTATAAAGTAATAGTAATTAAACTTCTTTATATAATTTATAATATTTAAACTTGTAGTCATGAGTAAAAATATTGAGCGTGTGTGTGGGAGCGTATTGTACAGAATTAGTGTGTGCGCTGTGGTTAATCAGCTAAGCCGAGTTACATAACCTGAAGGTGAGGTGATGATGATGACGTGGTAAGGTGATGATGATGATGTGGTAAGGTGATGATGATGAGGTGGTGATGATGACGATGACGTGGTCGATGACGATGACATGGTGATGATGAGGTGGTGAGGTGGTGATGATGACGTGGTGAGGTGTTGAGGTGATGACGTTGTGAGGTGATGACGTGGTGAGGTGATGACGTGGTGAGGTGGTGACGTGGTGAGGTGATGACGTGGTGAGGTGATGACGTGGTGAGGTGATGACGTGATGAGGTGTTGACGTGATGAGGTGTTGACGTGATGAGGTGTTGACGTGATGAGGTGTTGACGTGATGAGGTGTTGACGTGATGACGTGATGAGGTGTTGAGGTGATGACGTGGTGAGGTGTTGAGGTGATGATGATGAGGTGGTGTGGTGGTGAGATGATGTGGTGGTGAGGTGATGATGATGAGGTGAGGAGTGAATTGTGATGAGGTAGGAAGAGGTAAGGGTTGATGAGGTGTGGTGAGGTACGGTCAGGTCAGGTAAGGCGAGGTCTGAGGCGTGAGTGAGGTATGATCAGGTGTGGCGAGATGAAATGAGGTGAGATGTGATGTGACAAGGTGAGTCGATTAACTTGAGTAAGGTGCTTTCCTGTGCCCAACTCACCCTGTAGTGACTTTGAGGGCAGCTGGAGTAATGAGGAGAGTGAGGGGGATTTACCTCCCTTACTGTTTTATGTTCATCATCGTATTGATAAACTCATTAAAACCATGACCTTGTAGTCTTTAATAGCTCATATAGCATCCTGAGGTTTATTTAAATCCGTTTCCTCTCATCTTGTCTGATTATTATCCTCTCTACACGAGTGTTCAATCTCTATATTGGACGTAAACGAGCGAGTATCACCTTTTATAGAACCACGTCGCTGCTAATCAGCGCTCTGTCTGTTTGATTAAACAAATTTAATTTCTATAAAAATGGTTTACAGTGCTCTTCAATTTGCACTCTGAAAACCCATGCATGTGAAGAAGGCTTAAGTTTATATTAGTGGTGTAAATACCGGTGTCACGTGTGCAATGATGTTTTTATTTATATAGTGATTAGTTTATAGTTCTCTCTACGAGTTACTGGTTTTAGTTAGTAAATCAGTCTGTGGTTGAATACAACATTTATAAAGTTAATACCAACATTTATAAAAACAGGAAACAATAAAATTGTGTAGAATTATTTATTTGCACGCAGTACTTTTTATTTTATTTTAACACAGAACTCGGTCTTATATGCAATATTTTTTTTTTATTCTTGGATAAAATGTTTTTTTTTGTTTTTTTTACTCTACTGAAAAAAATACTCATCATGTGGCAGTTTGGTTTTTGTTTATTTTAGGAAATGTGAAAACTTGTATAACTGTTCGCTTGTATTTGATATATTCTCATTTATCTTTTTATTATAGTTCTCTTTGCCTTTGAACTCTGCACGATTTCAGTGTGCTGGTGGTTGTGTTGTTGTGTGCAGGTGTCAGCGGTGGAGTCTCTGGAGGGCCCACTGCTGCAGGTGGAGGGTCTGGGTGACCTGCGGCTGGAGCTGCACAGCAAGAAGCTCAACATTCATCTGGTGCTGATCGATGAGCTGCACCGCCACCTCTACATCAAGTCCACCAGCCGCGTGGGCTACCGGGGCAAGGACAAAGGGCGGCCCGGAGGGTGAGCGCACACACACACTTAGACATGCTCTGTACCTCAAAACACCAGAGCTACCAAAAACAAGACTTTACGAAATACTCTTAAAGACTCTAGTCTTTATTTTAGAATCATGTTTGGAGCCTAAATATCATTTTCCATTTGATCTTATTTACATGAAATGTAACATTTCAAACAAACGTTTACAACAAAATATCAGGAGACAGTTCCGTTTTTAATGCGTAGATTAATGACCGGTTGAGACGAGTGACCGTGACGAGCAAGAGCTGGCTAAGCAATTTTATTCAACTCGGCCACAAAGCGGTGGAAGCCTCTTTCTGCCATAAAAAGTGTACTTTATTTTTTTGGGTTTACAATTGTGAATTTATTCCTTGGGTTTATCACTTTAGTTCTCACAATTCTCTTTTTTATTCATTTTATTGTTATTTTATTTCCTGCAGTTGGTACATTCTTTTTCAGAAATGTTTTTCATTTTTTTGTGACATTATTTTTCGAATTACAATTTTTTTTTAAATAAAGGCAGAATTGAGAGGAAAAAAAGCATGAATTATGGGAAAGAAAGTGTTCCTTCCCATAATTCAGACTTTTTTCTCTCAATTCTGCCTTTATTTAATTTTTTTTTTGCAATTTGTGCATATATGCTGCCCGTCAAAAGTATGGACGTGCCATCTAACTTCATAGCCTTATTTTTTAAATTTTATTACACTGTAAAACAATACTGAAAATGTTTAAAATATTGATATTGAGATGTATATCTGCTGCTTCTGCTCTGTAAATCCTTCATAACGACACTAATCTGAGGTGGTGTTTGTTAATTGGTGATTTCTGAGGTAACTGGTAACTCTAAATGAACTTCTCCTCTGCAGCAGAGGTACGTTTTGGTCTTGCTCTCCTGGGAAGGTTTTCATGAGAGAAAGTTTCATCATGGAGCTTTTGATGGGTTTTTTAAAATGCACTTGACACAATACTGTTCTTGTAAGAACTGATCCAGAACAACTGACCTTAATGTCTTAAAACCACGTCTTGATTACCTAATTCCATATATGTTATTTAATAATAAAAAAAAAAATCCAATATTGTACTAGAACATACTAGACTAAACAAAAAGCATTGACTTTATATGGTGTGTCCAAACTTTTGATTGATCCACTGTAAATCCCCTCCTGTCGGACAGCTCCTCGGTCAGTAATTATCTCCACCAGTAACACTGTGTACAGTCTGAAGTTAAAAGCTGTTGTTGTATAAACGAGGCCACCACGGCCTTATCTATCTTGTTTGGTCTCCTCCAGAGCCGAATAGTAGACAGTGTTCTCTCCAGGGTTCTGAGGCTTAGTTAAATACCATGTGATTCTCCCAGTAACACCAAGAAGATTTTTTATGGTTTGTGAAACACATAAAAAGTCCTGATTGCACCCATTGCACCCTATCATAGTGCAGAGGCTAAAACAAATATGAGAAGAAAGTGAGAATCCAGATATGTAAAGCCAGGAATTCAGAGACATGAAGTGAAATAATGAAATGATGTAAAAAAATTATAGGAAATAAAGTTGGAATAGCAGTTTAAACAAACCTTTTTTACGCATCTGAAACTGACTTTCTGATAAACACAAAGCGGGAATCCTGAATCACAAAGTGCGACTTCCTAAATAAAAAGCAGGAATTCCCAGACAGGGAGTTCCTAGACATAGAGCAGGAATCCTGAATCATAAAGCAGGAATCCTGAGGCATAAAGCGGGAATCCTGAGGCATAAAGCGGGAATCCTGAGGCATAAAGCGGGAATCCTGAGGCATAAAGTGGGAATCCTGAGGCATAAAGAAGGAATCCTGAGGCATAAAGCGGGAATCCTGAGGCATAAAGTGGGAATCCTGTATCAGAAAGTAGTAAATAATTGGACATAAAGTGGGAATTCCTGGACATAACTTGGGAATTCCTAGACAAGGAATTCCTAGACATAAGCTGGAATCCTGAGACATAATGTGGAAATCCTGGACCTAAAGCAAAATAAAGAAATTAAGTCAAAATTAATACATTTTTATGTGTCTGAAACTGACTTTGTGTCTGAAACTGATTGATTGATTAAAGTGATAGATCCAAATTATGCAGTTAAATTGTTCTGGACCAATCCTGTGCAACAATGTTACTTCCTACCCGATTTTTTTTTCATTTTAATCATTAATTTCTTAAAAGTGTTTTGTTGTTTATGGTACTAGGTGTACTTACCTAGATCCCAGTGCCTCCTAATGCTGCTGGTTTTGCTTTATTCCAGATGCCATGTGTGTTTTTTGAGGTATAGACCAGACCTTTATGCATTAATGGACATGTTAAATATTGGATTCTCAATCTTTGATTGTACAATTTTCTTTTTTTTTTTTTATTTCTTGCAATATGACAATTTCCTCATTCGTTGACTCCTCTTGGGGAAACTGAGGTGATTGTAGTGAGAAAATGCAGCGTGTAATTAACAGTAAGCTAACTGGCAGGCAGTCATTACTCGGTTATCTTCACGTCTCCGTGAGAAGCTCATTATGGAAATCATACAGGAATGCCATATTCATAATTAATTCAGAAAAAAAAAATAGTGCAGATGGTTTTGGCGATTCTGTTCATTCTGTAAAAGAAACGTTCACGTTATTACATGTTGCCATTCAATAATAATTCAGTCATTATTCTGCCGTAATCAGGCTGCCATGAGAAATACCGGCTCACACTTATAGTGTGTTGTGGTGACAATATGTGAAATTGTAACATGGCAGTGTAGGGTTATGTCATGATTTGTTGCTGTTGATTGTCAACGCTTCCAACATTGTGGTTTCTGTTTGCTTTTTTTTTTTTTTTTTTTTACAATTTGTTTTAGTAATTTTTTCAATCTGAGATGGTGTCCGCTGCATTACTTTAATTAGCATGTTGCAGCGCTCCTGTTAACATCCAGTCTCTCATTTTTCTTATTATAACCACTATAAAACGTGTCCAACGGGAGGAACTGATTAGATTAATTATGAATTACTGCACAGAATATGCAGGAAGCTGATGTTGAAAGTAGTATAACTAGGTCCGAAATAGGATGAAATTTATCATTCTGGGTTGCCGGGAGGAAAAACATGTCGTTGTGTTGTCTGGAAAATTCATTTTTACCTGCTTTAGGTTGATCAGAAGTTTGATTTAGCTGCCTGGATACTTTACGTTCCCACCAGCCCTTAACAAGTCTCATGTAGTTTGTCTCTTGGAGGCATGGAGCGAACACTAGCGGCGTCGCCTGTGGGCGTGTGGCGTCCGATGAGAATGTAAATCTAGTCTACAACATGTGGTTTACTACAGGGGATGATTTTATGGTCTGTGAAATATTCTTAAACGGAAATGTAATAGTTTAATAATGGGTTTTAATAAAGTCCAGGTTGGTTGATGTACGTTACGTGCCAGGTGTATTGGTATTAGCTGTTAGCAACACACACTAACTGTGTTAGCTACAAACGCCCTTGAGACAATCTTTAAAGGTTTTTTTTTTTAATGTTTCTTGATACTTTAGCAAAACAACAAGATAGGATAGGATGAATAGATAGGATGACGTAGACACTGATTTGCAAATAAGAGCTAGGCTTTTAGGTTCTAAGAATTCATTAGTTTCGATTTGTTGCATTTAGGGACATTAGGAAGAAAAATTAATTCCAATAAAGAAGTACTAAAGCTTGTTTCTAGCTAGTTGCTTTGCTTCGCTAATCTGCCAATGAAGCTAGAAAGAAGTTGAGCGTGTAAGACATAACACAACTAAGTACATTTTGACTGATACCATTTTTATTGTGAAAGCCTACACAAGGCAAACCATGTAAATGTTGTGGTTGTGACAGCCATTGTTTTAGATTTGCAAGCACATTTGGGTAACAACCAACCATAAACAAACTTATCTAGGAAAACACAACCGAGATAGTATAACAACTACCTAGCATCACCCTTGCAACCTACTGCACTATGATGTGGCGACCATATAGAAACACCTAACTGGACTAGCATATCAACCACCTAGACTCATAACTGGAATATCATAGCAACCACCTTCTAACAAAGTACAAATTAAGTAGAATATCATATTTTCAACCACCATGAAAATCATAGCAACCAACGGGTATATCATAGCAACCATCTAGCAACCACTAACTAAGGCCATGTAAACCACTTGGAATGTTATAGCCAATGCCCTAGCACCCAACTACATCATAACTGCAATGCTCTAGAAGCAGCACCCAACTGGGTTAGCACAGCAACCACCCAGCAACACTGTAGAAACATTCTAGAAACCTTCTGGTATGTCATCAACCATTTAGGAACCACCTAGCAAACAGGTGAAATATTATAACAACCACCTAGCAACACTCTACTGTAGAGTGTGTACATAGCTATATATATACGCCATAGCTAATATAGTGGAACCTTTTATTGCATATTTTGTGCCGTATATCAAAGCAAAGTTTTCCACACTGAAAAAAAGAACTTGTAAGATTTACTTGATAAAATCCTTGTAACAATTTGCACACACAGATTTTAAGTAAATTTTATTGCTCCAATATTAAGTAAAACTCACCCGTAATTGTCAGGTAAAATCTACTTAACAATTAAATTAACAATAAAAGAAATCAAGTAAAAGTTACATAATTATATTTATATATATATTATATATATATATATATATATATATAGAGATTTATTTAAAATAATCAAGTAAAGTTAATTCATTGTTGTATCAGCAAGAACCTTGATTTTATGAAATTTAGTAATTCTTACTATCATTTTGTTTTGTGAGATTTTCGCTTACTTGGTTTTATCAATTTATATTACTCCCTATAATAATGTAACCATTGCTAATTTATGTTTTGGAAACAAACATAAGCAATTATTTCATCTATATCTTTCATAAATCACACAACAAAAATATAATTAAACAGTTTATTCACCAACATTACCAAATATTTGTGACATTCACAGTCTAGATACAGGTTGTCTTTTTAATAAAAGTGCATTCAGCTAAATTTTGCATTCATAGGAACAACTGCACGGCACCAGGGCCTGAAATACTTGTTTTAAACTAAATTGTGTTAAATAATAATAATAAATATATAAATAAAATACAGCATTCGTATAGAAATAAAATACAGCAGAAAAAACATTAAACAAACTGTAGAATAAACTTTAAAACTTAATAGCCCTCTGAAGCAGTGA
>JAQQZS010000004.1:3828102-3848111 GCA_030068045.1 Platyallabes tihoni | reverse complement strand
ATGCTTGGCACATAAATTATTTATCGCAACTCTTTGCGATATGGTTATCGCGTATGCCATTATCGCGATAACGATATCTTTTCGATATATCGTGCAGCCCTACCATTGACTCTATAAATATTGACACCCTTCACATAAATTAGCGAAGTTTATATTATGTAGAAAGCTTTGAAATTATCTTTTACAACAACTATTTTATCATGTTAATTTTGTTGACGTAAAATTAAGGTACATGCTATCAGATTCTTCATTCATAAATATGTTTCATTACAATGCTTATGTAATTCTCACAGACCATTTTCTTTTAATAATAATAACAGAATGGCGAATATTAATTTAAGCCCAAATGGTTTGTAAATACTGGAAATTTCTTTGCCTTTATTTTAAACACCTTTAGGCAATTTCTTTAAAATAAAATGCTTTCAGTCTACACTGCATTGAATACCGAGAGTGCCTGCAACATGTACGAAGCAGTCTGATGAACCGACGACATGCGCTCCTGTCCACAGTGAATGCACTTGGATGCATGTGCTGACTGAGTTGCAAAACAACTGAAGAAACCAATTTAATGTTTGGTTGGTAGTATTTTCTCATCTTTGTTTTAATGATGTAAAGAATTTCCTTATTTTATTCTTAATAGCTTTTAAAACTCATCAGAGCCATGAATAAAGTAGAGACTGAGTAGTCCAGTGAAAGTTCTGGCCCAATCAGACTCTGATCAGAATTCCGGCATTTTTATCAAATAATGCTATGAAAGCACAGCTAACTAAGTTTAGCTCTGAGTGGCTACACAGGTTAAATTTTGTCTTACAAAAAAACGTTGTTTCCTGAATATTGATCTATTTCTGGAGTCGACTGTCGTTAAACAGTTTTTAAAAATTCTCCTTTTTCTTTTTTTTGACTTTGCGCTATGTTTTGATGATTAATTAATTGCATTAAAGCCTGCAGATTTTTGTAAGCTGGATGTTGTAATTAGATAGTATGGCAAAGTTCGTGCACCGTGGCTCGTGATGATAATTATCCTTTTGAAATGTCACCATTAATCGCTGAGGAAAACACCAAATTAAGAAGCTTAACTGTTTCTTCATGTGCTCTTTTGTCACCCATAGGCGCAAGCTCAGAATGCTGTGTCTCATTTGTTTAGTATGAGGCATTTAATTTAGTTACATTTACGTTTAATTGTATAGAGATTTAATAATAAATACCTTTGCACGGCTAGATTTAGAGGTGGCAGGAGCATGGGGAAAGCTCTGTGAGAAAGCTCAGGAAGGAGAAACCTTGAGTCAGATCAGGCTCTAGGGAACTTAGCCTCTTCAAGTTGAACCTGGAGTGTGGGATTATAAATCATTCCGGTGTACAGGCGAAGAAGAGTAAAAACAAACAGTACTGAATGTGTTGAAAGGCATGCTATGACAGACTTTTTAAGGAGGTTGTGAGTTAAAGTCCTGGGATAAGGATGGGAGAGTTTTTATATGATTCCAGCTGGTACAGATCTGTAGTATCTCGGCGAGATCATTCTATGGAGACATGGCAAAAAAGGGCAAGTCAGAAAGTATGATAATATGGTCAAGACATATTGCACCAACCTGCTCAAGACAATACAACTATAAATAGAAATAGTACGTGTATAAATATAAACCTATAATTGCTAGTATCACAAACCCCACAAAATCCCAGTCTTAACTTAAGCACAAACCTTCTGTATACTTCTCAGATAATTCTGCTTCCTTTAAAGTTTTTTTTTTTTTTTTGTGTGCATTTATTTGTAGTTTGTGTTGAGACTTAACATTAATGAATAATGTTGCGAGGAATGGTTGCCATGATACTGAAGGACCACAATTAAGGGAGTCCATAAAGGGCAGAAGTTGATTTCCGGCCGAGTGAGAACTGTATTTATTGTTAATTTAGAATGAATGATCAGATATGGGAAAATATGTGGCTTTTCCAGTAAGCACAATTGCATGTAATGTAACTAATATTTTAGCCTTGGCTAAAGGACTTAAAGTTTCCCCAGGAGAGTTTTAAAAAGTCCCAAATACTAAGTAGCAGGTTGTTGCAGAGGTATGTTGAATTTTAGGAAAATGCTGTACCTCCAGCAATAATCTTCATTATTCTAGGTACTAATAAATATCCTGTACCTTTTGTTGGAAACAGACGTGTGGGATCATAATAGACCAACATTTCATTCAGGTAATGTGGTGAGAGACTATTCAGACCATATTATAGTCACTGCTGAATTTTATTGGGAGTCTGTGTAAATCAAATAGAGAATATGCACATTGAACCTTTTATTCTTCTAAAGACTAACTCGACTGTCTGGAGCTTGTTAATGCATCTACTGCAACCTCAGCCTCCAGCAGACTATTACAATATTTGATGGGAAAAGTCTGCAAAGGTATTTGGATTGTATATCTTAGCTTAGCAATGTATCTAAGATGAACAATCATTCTCTGTAATGGTGTCTCTATGACCTTCAAGAAAGTCTGAAATCAGTAATCACAACAAGATCTTTCACTGCTGCACATGATATAGCTGAAAAACCATCCAGGGTTGCTTAACAATCAGAACCTGTTGTTGTTGTTGTTATTTTTTTAACTGTCTTTAGACCTAGTATTAAGTAGAAAGAAGTTTTTTTTAGCAGGCGCCGTCTGATGTCCTTTAAATAATAAAAAAAAAAACTATTATTAAGCTTGTATTGGAATTGCTGAAACATCTAGCTTAACAATACTTGGTGAAAGAGTGCTGTGGAAAAAGTCAATCTTGTAAAATTTCTCAGGACTGTTCACTACCTCCATTGTTTATTCTCCTCACCATCTGGATACACAGTACTAAACCTTTCACCCCTGTTAATTACACTAGCTATCAGTCGCCAGCTCTGCCAGTCGTGGTTAGTTAGTTCCACCAGTTGGAGCAACTGGTTAAATAAACAGAATAAACAGAATCTGTTGATACTAAATGGTGTTTGTGGAACTGTTGTATAAAAGCAATATTACACTCAAGGTCATGCTGTTGTACTCAATATCAGCACAGCTGCGATATCTTCGGTACTCTAGTGTGCCATCATGCCTGCAACTGTATTACAGCCATGCCGATATTCAGTACAACAGTACGACCTCGAGTGTGATATTGCTAATTAAACAGACAGCTGAACTTCTGAAGTTAACGATACAACCAAATTCTTATTTAACAGAAAAACCTCAAAGCATCTACACCTGTGTTCTGAAAAGTTTACAGTGTCAGAAAGTTACAGCTTTGATACTTTGACCATGCGAAGTACATACACTGGGGGACTGCCATCTTTGCCACATTCCCTGAAATGGTTAAGCAGAGATTGTTTTTTTTTATTTTTATTTTTATTTCCCACAATATTTGTGCTTTATTTATTTATTTTTTCTATTATTTTTCTCCACTAGCTGCAACATTATAATTCAGGGAAATGGAATCACAATGTGATCTCAGTCACAGCTACAGTCACAAGGGCCCAGAGATGATGAAACATTTTTTTTTCTTTTTTTTTAATGGAAACTTTTTCCATCTTCAAGGACAAATTGGAAGCAAATGCAATTTCCTTTTCACTCTGGATTGGGGTGAAGCATGAGGAAATAAGCCTCGTCATTTTCTTTAATTTCTTAATGCACTTTATTGGTGCTTGACGTTCGGAGTGCATGTACACACCTGAAACTCCTTCAGCACTGTGCTCTGATTTAATTATCCTGATTTGTAGGCTAATAGACTGGGAGAGGGCTGCTTTTCTGCACTCATTACGTTAAGGACCCCGCTTTCATGACAAACTACAGGGGCTTTTTTATTTATATTTTTTTAGGGTTCATTTTGATTAACCTTTGCCTGAGTGTACAGAACTGCAATCCCATTGAAATACAATACTAAGTGCACTGCGACAAGGACGCTCTCACACCATCCAGTCTTGTAACTAGGGATGCTTTGTGCTTTTTATTCAGCCATTGTGCTGGTGTGTACTTTGTGAAGGATATGAAAGCTGTTTTGGAACCCAAGAGTGGTCCGATCGCTGGCCCTCTTGGAAATAATGGTCTGGTGTGCACCTCCACTGACCCTTGGTGCAAGGCTCCTTACATGAAGAATCGAATGTGATCGGTGCAACGTGTCATGTCACTTCCTGTTTCAGAGACTTGAGCACTGTAATGAGCTTTCTTTTCAGGTGCGGTTCAAGTGCTTGGACTTAAAACATCACGAAAAAAAAAATAAACATCTCCTTCTGGGGGAAAGTATTCGTAAACGAATAAGTCCTTTTTTTCCCCCCATTGTTCCTACACATCCTGAAATGCCGTTCTTTTACTTCTCAAGTGTTGAAACCTAAAGCAAAACGCTAAAACATGATCTGATGGATAAACCTTACACCTACCACTTTGCAAACCTGGAATCGTGAAATCAATCCACGGTCGAGAGGAATTTACGAAAGCAAACCTACTATTATGAGCCCCGCCCCAGAAATGTCAAGGTGTAGGCTCTAGGTGTAGATTCAGACTGAGTGTTTTGTCTGAAGTGTAAAAGCGTTTGCCATTTCTCCTTAGATCGTCTGCTCTTTTCTTGGAACAAACCTTGAATATAGATTTTCTTCGTCTCGTTTTTCTTTCTCTCCTGTGGTAAAACCGGCTATTACAAAACGTTTAAAAATAGCCAGGAAAAGCATGACGGTGGGGTTCATAGGGGATTGGGTATTTTCTTCATGGCAAAGAATAGTCCCATGATTTCTTTCCCCTTCTTCCGAAAGGTGAATTGGGGCTCTTTATCAAGGCTTTTATTAAACGGGTGAGAGGCTGTGATTCTCAATGACGTCCCAATCAATGCATCTTTTATTTGTGGCACTTCATTAAAGTTTTCCGTTATTTATTTATTTACCTTTTATCTAAAGCCACGCGTTATAAACAGAAGGGAGTCACCCCTGCATTTAAAGCCATGCTATAATAAAGAACTGAAATGAGTTCATGTGGAACCAGTGAAACATGAAAAGTTATTAAAGTGATAAGGAACAAACAAATAAAAAATGGCCCTGAGAAGGTAAAAAAAAAAAAAAGACGGTACAGTGGAACCTCGGATTTGCGAGTAACGCAGTTTGCGAGTTTTCTGCAAGACGTGCAAAGATTTTGAATAAATTTCAACTTGAAAAACGAGCAAGTCTTGGTTTACGAGTACTATCATGTATCACGCATGCGCTTCTTGTTTTGATGCAGAGCGTCACGTGATCACAACTGAGCCAACGGTTTTTCTCTCTTTCTTGCGCTGCGGAATTGTGGGTAATCGTCTCCCCTGCTGGGTCTTAGTGCGCGTCTCTTACTGGTACAATCAACATCCGCGCATGCGTGTACTGTTTACTATAACGCATAAAAACATATTTTATTTTGTGTTTGTAAGCATGTGTGTACAGCACGCGTGTACTGTTTTTTAAATTTTTTTTTAACACACATATGTGCACATGTGTAAAGCAAAAGAAAGTCTCAGAGAGGTTAAAAATCCATTTTCTCCCTCTCTGTTTCAGCCTGTTCTCTCTCTCGCCTTTACACACCTTTAAACATTTAAAATAAAAAAATTCATTGCCATTTTGGAGGAATATACCATATTTATGTTTCATTAAGTATATTATTAGCTGAGATTTTTTTAATTAGTTTTTTTTTTTTTTTTTAAAGTTAAAACAATTTTGGCAAGTTTTCAAAAACTCAGTGACGCATGCTGTTTTTTTCTTTTTTTTTCAGTCCTTGCTGTTTCCTCACTTTATGTCCAGGATTCCTGGGATAGGCACAAGATCTACATGTACCGTGACCCTAGCTTTGAAGATCAATCAGTTGTTTTGTTCTTTATTCAAAAGGGAAAAAAAGAAATTATTGTATGCACAGACTCTATTGAAGTGTTGGAACGCCTGGCTCATGCTGTTCCCAGCGTGAAACGTTCTTTAATAACATCTTGCACTAAAGGTGACTTTGGGATCTAAACTTCACAGTTGCAGATTTTTGTAGCTCCAGCTGAAAGATAGCTATGGTAAATGGAATATGAGAACTTTTTTTTTTTTTTTTTCCCCTTACTGTTTTTGCCGATCTTTCATATTCTCAGCGATGTCTGATTTCATACAGAAAGCTAGCGGGATGTTAATGATGGCCCAAGGATATGATGGAGAAAGCTCAGAGCTTGGTAGCGGGAGATCTCATGGGTCAATACTTTGTACTTTTTTTTTTTTTTTCTTTTTCCCCAAGAATGCTTGAAGGAAAACAAAACTTCACATCAGTTCATTGACTCATTTTCTACGGTCATTCGTTCAGGACTTGTTTGGTCTGGCAAATAACATCATCAATTCTGGTTACTTTTTCACACGCAGGAGAAGTTCTTCGCTCCGGCGCATTCTGTCGATTTGACCCTCAGATTCTTTTCCTCTATCTGCATTCTTTTTTTTTTTTGCTCTTAATACTACATTTCCTGCAAGATCCAGTGCAATGTAATTTAAGTAGGCTGAAGCCCCTTCATCAGGCAGTCTTTGGCATTTAATTAAGTTTGGGGGGCGGGGGTGTGGGTTATACGCTCAGCTCGACTCTGTCAGTGAATCAGATGGTCATTAGTAATTAATACACTGACTCCGCGGTAACTGGCGAGTACGTGGCCTGCTCAGATAGAGCCGTCTCTGATTCATGATGCTTGATAGATGTGAAATCTTTTTTTTTTTCCCCCCTTAGATTTAATCACACCATTAAGAGTCCGATGTATTTCCATGAGCATGCGGGGTTGCAAATGGACCACATCATTTCAGCCACTAAATTATGGAGCACTTGAAATTGCCGAACTTTAACAACCCCCCCCCCCTCTTCTATCCATCAAAGCCTATTTTAACAGACATCTACGTCTTGGAGTTTGCCCTTAATCGTTCAGTTTGACCGATCCGGGTCATGAAGATCGTTCTTCATTTCGGTTTTCATGATTTCACACAAAATCCACTTATTACTCGTAAATCCTAGAACCTGAATTGCCGATTTACATGCTATCTTTCTCTGTGTGTGTATGTTCTGGACAGGTTCTCCTGATGGACTACCTGGACGTAAAGAACACCCGCAGTGCAGCAGAACCCTCGGCCCAACTCTCGTACGCGAGCACCGCCGGGGACTTCGGAGCTTTTTTTGCCAAGAAGAAACCAAATCGACCTAAACAGTCTCTCTTCAAGTAAGCACTCAAAAGTTCATGTGTAGTTGCCATTTAAAGGTGTTAAACAGTATGTATGAAATAATTTTGATTTAACTTGGTGAATTTTTTATTTATTAATACAGCACAGTTGAAACCCAGGCCGAGCACTGTTCATTAGTTTGCATCCCCATTAAGATCCCAGACTTTAGGACTTCTATATCAGTGTTCCCCAACCACTGGGTCATTTGGTATCGCGCCGCACAGAAATACTGATTTTATCGATTCTCAGAGTCTAAAAGACTTTTTTTAGTAAAAAAAAAAAACAAAACAAAAAAAGCTTGTGTTGCGTGATACAGTCCATCACAAATTAAGCCCGCAAGCTAGCAAAAAATGAGTAACAAACAAACATTTTTGAAGAGTTTCTTTGAAAAGGGCAAAAGGCCCAATGAGGAGACCGGAAAAGAAGAGTCCAAGCACCCTGGATTAAAAGACAAGCCTTTGAAGGAGAAGATGTGAACAAGAAGGACAGAAGCAATTACTGAGGGCCACCACATCAACAAATACGAGTAGATCATCCCTGACCGCATTTCTAAGTTGAAGAAACCTTTAACTGAATTGATTCTGCCCACCGCTAAGGACCTTTTGCTGTACACTTGTAGGAGAGGCTGCAGTTAAAAAGATAGCACAGGTTCCTCTTTCGGCTAGCACCATCACTACGCGAAATTGAGGATATACAGTTGCTAGAGAGGATTAACTAGATTAAAAACGAGTGGGTTTTTTGGGACATGGATTATTTAGAAATGGAAGAGAAAAAAAAGATGTGACTGGAAAAGAAGATGAAATATCACAAGTATGCACAAAATCTTTCAATATGGTTTCAATATGGCGCCGGAGTTAAGCTGACCGGTTACCTCGGGTACAGTATGTGAGCGTAGTCTGGTGTCACATCAATTCAGGATAAACTTCTAATCATACTTCTAATCTTCTAATCAGGATAAAGCTCTCACTTAAGATGCATGAATTAATTAGATTTTAATATCTATGTGACAAACTCGTTACTTGATAGCGTTTCATCTGTATGAATTATGACTGCGTAAACTCACACGCGGATCTCTTTTTCTCAGGTTCGAGTCGTCGTCCCACGCCATAAGCATGAGCGCTTATCTGCGTGAACAGCGGCGAGAACTTTACAGCAAGAGCGGAGAGCTACAAGGTGAGTACGAGGATGAGGGAGTGAAGGAAGGGCGTGTTGGTGCACCATGGTGATGGATAGATATAGAGGAGGACAGAAAGACCATGAACTCCTCAAGGTGAAAAAGCTGTCCTCTGATACGCATCTGCTATGGACCGCTTGCGTCTTCTATTCCTGGCGTGTCTTCTTTGAGACGGTACATTTTACCGCAGTGGTGAGACAGAAACCCCCCCCTCTCTCTCTCTCTCTCTTTCTCTCTCTCTCTCTCTCTCTCTCACTCACATGCGCGCGCACACACACACACACACACACACGTCAGGATGACCTTGCAGTTTCAATCCGTGTTGCTTGACAGCAGTCCTTGTTCTTTTTTCTTTTCCCTTTTTTCCCCCTGCACCCAATTGCAGAGAGTCACAAGCTCTGTGAAATGACGAGCGAGAGAGGTGTTAGAAAAAAGAAACCTGAGAAAGTGACGGTGAGGGGTGAAAGACAGATGCTTCTCACTTTAAAAAAAAAACAAAAAAAAGAGAGAGAAGATTTTTCTTACTTTTACCAAAAGTTTAGATTTTTTCGTAAAATCATTTGGCAATGTTGTAGAAAAATAATTAGTGATGAGGAGCTGTAAAGAAGTTACTTTTAAAGAAAAAAAAAGATCAAAGATTATTTTCCTAAAGCAAGCATGTTCTAAAGTTTTTCCCCCAGAGCATTTTGCTAACAATTCAAATATTAAAATTGAAATATAAGTTAGATTTAACGTAGCTGAAACAAGCGCGCTCCTGATTCTCTCACCTGTGGCTTTTCCTCACTTTCTTTTTTGGACACTAATTTAATTTGCCTGCCTCAGAGCCGTTGAACAACTTTGGACCAATCAGATTTGAGATTTCTTAACTCTGTGGTATAAGTGTTTATATTTTCTCAAAAAAAAAAAAGCTGACTGCAGCATGATTAAGTTCAGTAATAATTCTCCTTCTGCCCTTTTCATCTTGTTTCGTATGACGGTCGGTGACGGTCATGACCACACTCCGATTAATGCAAGACAACTGGCACTTTTTTCTCCTCCTTTGGGTTTTTTTGGGGGGGGCAGTGAAACAAAGAAAAACATATTTGTATGGTCGAGTGGGTTGAAGGATTATAAAAACGAGATGAGATTCCCCCGTTTCATTTAGCCCGTCACAAAAGCGAGCGCCGGCCCTCAGTCAGAGAGCTGAATAGAGGCGGAGAAGATTGGAGGACTGAAATCGTTTAAAAAGTGAAATAAGTTTTATCCAGAGCTGTAGGAAAGACGCGTGGAAAGTCATTGTTTTCATCCCGCTGTCATAAGGAGCCATTCAAGGGTTTCTGAAGACGTGGATTAGAAATATGAATCGAGACCGATGGAGAAGTGTTTCACGCTGGCTTCAATTAAGCTCACAGCGGAAAAGCCGAGCTCTCTGAATGGCCTCGTGTGCGCTCTAGCCAAATGACGCTCTTGGCAACGGTTTAAGTTGGCATCAAGTGCAAAGTATTTCAGCTGACCAAACCGCCAAATTTACTCCGGTAAATACTGCAGCAGAGTCGAACAGTGTTTAAAGAAAATAAAAAAAATAAATAGCTGTAATTTAGCACACATGAATGAGCAAAGGTTTGTCTGTTGGAGCTTTTCCTGTGAAGGAAGCTAAGAGCTGCAGATACAAACCAAGAAGTCTGTGACAATGTTGATGTTTAAAGACAATAAAAAAAAAAACTTTTTTGTTTATTGTTTAAAAAAAGAAACGTAAAAATTTTTTAAAGTGTATTTAATGTACAACGTTCAATAATGTGCGACGTTGTGTGCTGGATGGTTCAAAAGATATTTGCCTGATAATATATTTAGAATACAAAAACAAAACAAACATGTTTAACACGAAAAAAGAATTAATTAGAAATAATATGGGAAAACTTTATATGTAAAAATGTACAATATGTACAAGTAGTAAAATAAAATAAAATAGAATTGAAATGACGTTTGGATATGGAAAAGTATGTCCAGTCATGAGCAGAATAAGGTGCAAAGGTCAAAGTTCCAGGGTATGCAAAATATTCGTTAAGATGTAATGTGTAGTGTGCAACGTGATGAGTAGATGCCTGTTCAACTTTTATGGAATGCATTTGTGGCACTTTGACAGCTTTGTAAAGTCTTCAGGATAGAAAAGTTATGCTTTTTGGTTTCTTGATAAAAAGACACTTTTATTTTTTTTAATTAACTGAGAAAGAGAGAGTAAATGTAGCTGTGGTACCATAAGGGACATGTCTCACAGCAAAAAATCTTTAAATCATATCAGCGTATAATTGATAAAGCGTTACAACTTGTATATTTATTATATAATTATATATAATTATTGCTATATTCACACAGATAATATTTCTTCAATCTGATGAAAATCTTTCAGATTAGAGATTTCATCTTGACTGTAAACATGGACGGTAATGTGTGTTTACATGCTCAGTGATTAGATGGATACATAGATACATAGTTAGATACTTCATTGATCCATAAGGAAATTTCAGACATCCAGTAGCAAGCATAGTAACACAAAAGGCATTGTGGTTGCATTTGCATTGTATAGGGCACACAGAAAAAAAACTAAACAAAAAACACATAAAAACAACAGGAGAACTTAAATGTTTAATATTGAAAGTAAGGGACAGAACAGAAGCCTTCAGTTTGCTATGGAGAATACAGATTGGACTTTGGAGCAATTGGAAAAAGGTCATGTGGTCTGACGAGTCCAGATTTACCCCATTCCAGAGCGATGGAAGGGTAAGACGAGAGGAGGATAAAGTGATGAACCCATCATGCATAGTGGAGCTCTGTGATAGAAGTCTGCCACACTGGGTGGTTGGTCGAGAACATGGTGGACCTCATTTGGTTCAGTGTTCTGCTTTCCAGTCCAGCTCTAAATCCAACTACAGGTTCTGCTCTCCTTCTAACCACCTTGTTCAACTGTGTGGCATCTGGCCAATGCTGATTAGAAGAAGAAAGAAAAACAAGTCAGGTTTATGATGTTTTCTGATAAATCTTGCTTTCTGAATTATGATCGCTAACAGCAATTCAGTCTCGTCTATGTTTGGTGAGATGCTGTACTACGTGTGAAATGCAGAACTCCTTCCTCAGCCGGAGACCCATTGGATGAAAGTCTAAAGTAAACCCAGGTGTACGAGAGTTGTTTGTTCTCCTGGAGTTTACAGATCAGGAATGAAAGCAGGATCCTCTATCAAGAACTCGACCAATGTTACCCAAACATGCGCAGAAAGGATACATTTATTTCAACAAGAGAGGAACAGTTGGATCAAATGTTGTTGCCGTGGGTGATATTTACCCACTGAATGGATTATCGAAGGTTAACACCCCCTTCACATTTTGACCGATCGGGTCAGTCTGTTCTGATCGCACCATCGTGGTTGTTATTATTGACAGCGAGAACATCAATAGATCGCTTCATATCAGGCACTACAGCGTCATCTCGAGGTGTGGATTATTTTCCCAACACTGCTTGGTCCGTGATGTGGAAATTCCTGATGTCCCATGGACACAGCAGATGGTTGAGCCGTTGCCTTTGTTATACAGTGTAATTGAAAAATGTTGTATTTGGTGCTTCAGCTCCTGTGATGGAGTTCAATCTACACATCTCAGGATCAACATCTTGAATAATGCAAAATTTAATCAGTTCCTGTCTGGACCAAATGGCTTTAGGTTTGTGTGTGTATGTGTGTGTGTGTGTGTGTGTGTGTGTGTCTGTCACATCACTCTCTCCACTTCTATTCTTCTCTCTCTCACTGTCCTCTTTTGCTTTCTTTGCTTTTCTTACACAAGCCTCCGAAGCTTAATTACTGCCTTCTCAGCTCGAGCATGACTCATACAGTTCAATTAATCCGCAACTCCCATCCAAAAGGGTTCGTTACCGCTCAACTTGTGGGCACATCTGCGCCCGTTCCTCCCGTCCGCGTCCCTCATCGCACTCCGGATCCGGCGCTCCGAACCCAACTGAGATCTCATTTCTCCTAATGAGAAAATGGAAGCGGCGCGCACGATGGAGAAACGGAGAGGGCTGGAGAGCGTCACGGAGCCTACACGCTCCTCATATGTCATACAGATATTGAAAGAAACGGACCAATCGGAATCCAGAATTCACCCAGCCAGATTTTGTGCCAGACACACAACATTGATATTCCCTGCTTTCCTCCAGATGCCGGTTATAAATTAAGTTTACGCTTCAGGCCCGAGAGAGGGTTAAACACAACAAAGCCGAGCGAGAACTCCGCATTAGCAAGCTTGTTTATGCATAATAGCTCCGTTTGCCCGGAGAGAGGCGAGATTGTGTTCGGCGGGTCGAGAGAACGGTCCGGCAGGAGAGCGAGCCATGTTTCCTGTCAGTCTTTTGAAGCACAACGGAGCAGGAGAGGTGCAAATGGAAAAGTGTCTCAGTGGTGGAAAGGTGTGTGTGTGTGTGTGTGTGTGTATAATGGAAGAGAGATTAGGAAGAGCATACAGGGTAGCTGTCTTTACACTTCTCTTTATTCATGATAATAGAAATACTTAAGAATATTCTATTGAACATCTCCTGGTGTGTTGTGAATAGAGCCATGTATCATGGGAAGACTGATTTTTTAAAAATTATTTTTTTATGCATTGCTATTTTATTAGTTGATTCCATAGTACTGTACTAATATTTTCTGTCTGGTTAGTTTCAAGCAGCTTTATTTCGAAAGGATTCAATAAACACTGAAATGCTGGATAACTTGTGTTGACTGTTGTTTAAATGTTTCGTACAAAGCTCCATTTGATTCGATTTTACTTTATTTGTGTAGCACTTTTAGCATCGCAAAGCAGCTTTACAGAAACAAAAGAAAATTATGGAAATGTGTATGAAATGGGGAAAAATGTGTACGAATCAGAAAGCGATGATGATTTCTACCTGACACACTTCTGCTCCTCACTCCATTCCAGCAGGTGGCGGTGTTGCACAAACTGCGTATACTGCAAAATTTGTGGTATGATTTTAAGAAATTTGCCAATTTTAGGGCGCTTTAACGTTTATAAAGCGATTCTGAAACAAAAGCTGACCCATCGATATGCACGCTGTTCAAGTCAAAGCAGGACTTTTGATTGGACTGATTTGTTCTAAGAGTAAAAACTCCCTTTATTTCTCGATATAATCTTCTGCTAAACTAATGCAAGTTTAAGTTTGAAACCCCGGCCTCTCAGGAACTCCTTTAATGTCCCAAACATGTCTTGAAGCGAGGTCAGGACCGTATGGAGGATGTGTCGATATCTCCCAGCCAAGTTCCTGTAATGTGTAAGTGGTGTTGGTGAATGATGGTGTGTACAGTTCACACAGACAGATGCGTCTCTTTCACAAGTTGGCGACAAGTTTTCTGTCGTTTTTCCCCCCTTCCTCCCAATGATCAGGCATTCCACTTGCTGAATGTTGATGTGAACGACTGCAGCCTGCTTAAAGCCACCACGGCCTGGATCGTCATTCACGTTCCAGTGTTTACTCCAGCTAAGAGTGTTTTAAATCGTGGCCCTGTATCAGGAATTTTCAAAATGTTCAATAGTGAAAAAACTGTAATTCCTTTTTTATTATTATTTATTTGTGCCTAATGTGTGTATTGTGCATATCGTTAAGCTAATATTGATTTGCCGTAGGTGTTCATGTACTCCTTATAATAAACGTCTGACTTGTGAGCACTATACAATGCAGCCTCTGTGCTCAGATACTCCATCCCTCCCTATAGACTATAAAAGAAACATACATTAGAGCTGATACAAGCTGGTATCGAGCGCATGATCATTTTCACACTGTGCATGTAACTGGGGAGAAAAAAAAACCCAACCCCACCATATCAGCTGGGAACGAGTGGATCGATACCTGACTTGCACTAACCTCACGATTATGATTTATTATATAAATAATCGCTGCCTGAAATGAAATTGAACTTTGTCTGCAGAAAAAGTCAATAATTGCATGGGAATTAAGCGGCCGCGCGGAGTTAAAAATGTACAATCGCTTATTCTCTTCAGAGACTCATCTTTCGTCACCAGTCCCGAGTTCATGCTCTTCCTCGCTCCCTTCATCTTCATTCGCTTTCTTCCTCCATCAATATTTGTTCTATTGTGGCTCAGCAGGATTAACAGGAATGGCACAGATTGCAAACAAAAGAGACAACCCAATGCTAACTTCTCGATTCACAGCATTACTCTTACGTGGTACTCTGTAAGGGAGAAGAAGATGAAGAAGAAAAATGCTGTACTTTTAACTCATGCAGGTTAGATTGCGAGGGTTATCTGTTCAGAGAGTATTGTAGGACATCGTCGTGGTACTTTAGAGTCTGCAGAAAAGAAAATGGAGTTTGAAGTGGGCAGCTGGACCTGACGAGTGAAAGCACTTTGATTCGGCTTGAAGAAAATTCCAAGTCTATATTTAATTGTTTAGGAAGGTTGTCTGGTTTAAATTAATACACCACGGAATTCATAGTATTAAAATATTTATTGTTTTTTGAACAATATGGGATCGAAATGAGGTTTATTTAAAACTTTAATTGTAAGTGAAAGTTACGACTTATTTCAGCTTTCACAGATTTTCAGTTCAGCCTTTTAAAAGTTTCAAATCTTTTTACTTGTATCCATACCTAGACTCAGTCATTCCTGTCTTGTGAAGCCAGCTCATCATTTCCACCTGCTCCTCATGCTCCACTCTAACGCCCTCAGCACACTGAGACTGGCTGTAAGCCGGACTCGTCGGAGCTGCTGCTGGAATTAGAACAAAGTTCTGTCCATCATGTCCAACACAGTCGCCCACTGTATGGAGCTTTTTGCCAAGCAGAAGAGCACGTTCAGTGACAGACTTTTATCACAGAGCTGCTCCACTGACACACTCAGGAAATCCTTTGTTCCTGGGCTGTACTATTGTTTCAGCACCTCTTTACGCTGCCTGGGGACGTCCCTCAGACACTACTCGTTCTTGGTTATTCATGTAGCTCTACTTTCACAACAGATGTCTACCAGTCTTCATGTACCTCAATCTACACCTGACCTTCATGATCAGTTTTTGCACATCTCCATTTCGCAACAGTCTTTCCACTGATTAGATATCCCCATTCACATTTATGTCCTTATTCTTTTTCGTATATTCATATATTTTACTTTGTATATTGTATATCTATCCATCTGTCTATCTATCTGTCTGTCTGTCTGTCTGTCTTTCTGTCTACTTACTTATGTACCTACTTGTTTGCGTATGTACCTACTTGCTTGCTTACTTAAGCACTTACTTACCTACAGTACCTACCTACTTACTTATTTACTTATCTACTTACCTACCTGCTTACTTCGCTTCTTACTTACTTACTTACCTACCTACCTATCTACCTACCTACCTCCTTGCTTGCTTACTTAAATACTTACTTACCTAATTACCCACTGACCTACCTACCTACCTACTTACTTATTTACTTACCTTCCTACCTACTCATTTGCTTACTTAGCTTTTTACTTACTTACTTATCTACCTACTTGCTTGCTTACTTAACTACTTGCCTACCTACTTACTTACTTACTTACTTACTTGCTTTTCTACCTACTTACCTACCTGCTTGCTTGCTTTCTTGCTTACTTACTTATCTACCTACCTACCTGCTTACTTAGCTTCTTACTTACTTACTTACATACCTACTTGCTTACCTACTTATCTACCTACAGTACCTACCTGCCTACTTACCTGCTTATTTACTTACTTACCTACAGTACCTACGTACAGTACCTACCAACTTACTTAATTGCTTACTTGCTTCTTACCTACCTATCTACCTACCTACCTCCTTGCATGCTTACTTAAGTACTTACCTACTTACCTACAGTAATTACGCACCTACCTACCTACTTACTTATTTATTTACTTACCTTCCTACGTACTTATTTGCTTACTTCTCTTTTTACTTACTTATCTACCTACTTGCTTAATTACTTAAGTACTTACCTGCCTACTTACTTACTTACTTGCTTATCTACCTACCTACCTACGTACTTGCTTACTTAGCTTCTTACTTACTTACTTACATACCTACTTACTTACTTACATACCTACTTACTTACTTACCTACCTACTTACATGCTTTCTTACAAATTTATTTACCTATCGACAAACCTACTTAGTTAATTACTTACCAATTTGCTTACCTACTTGGCCAATTTTGCTGTCATGGACTCGAGCTCATGATGTCTTTGTTTAAGGTTCTCTTTATTTTTGCACCCATGTTCTCACTTTAACCTCATTGTCTGTAGTGTAGAATGCAGTGCTGGCGCTTGTCACATGGAGCAGTCTGACTAGTCCTGAAGAGACGCTGTGCACTTGGTCCTTGGCTCAGTTAAGCCGTTTCCCCAGAGGCTGTAGATGCCAAGACTTTGCTGGTGTAGCAGGTGGCAGCTACCCTTGATATTCTGGATTGTTGCAGGGTGTAAAGAAGGTAAAGAGAGAGCAGTCTGTACAGATGGAGAGAGTCACATACCACTTCATTTACATCCTCCCCCCTGGTTTCCTCTGTGCCCTTAAATCATGATTGGCCGTCTGGCTGATGTTGATGTGTCTTGGCTCAGCGGAGATTGTTTGTAAGAGTTTGTAAGTGCATTGTTGGCTCTCGGACACTGTGTTTATGTAAGCACCTGTGTGCCACGTGGGGTGATCTTTTCTTTGTTTAAGAGTTAATTAGACTGAAAATATCAGCTTTGTTTGTGGTGTATTTTGGTCTCTTGGTGTGTCTTTTGCTTCTGCAGCTGCTCCATGATACCTGCATCTCCTGGAAAAAAAAAAACAAGGCTTTAAACTTGTTTCTCTCTCTCTCTTTCATTCTACCTTTTGTTTGAGATTTGATTGATCCACATCTTCCAACAGTTGGCCTCGGGATTGACGCATCGATGTTTCCCAGCCTCCTCTATCTGTTGATGAAGCCTGGAGACAGTGTGCAATCAAGCCTTTCTGAGAGAAAGAGCAATAGAAAGAAGAGCAGGACAAGAAAGCATTGTTAGACGGTAATTGTTGGCGTAAATGACTCAATCACGCCGCTTTTGAGGGGCCAGTGACGAGCCCGGGAAAATGAGAAAAGAAGAAAGGGTCACCGGTTTGCCTCGGGAAGGAGGTGTGGCAGAGACGCTCGTGAAGATTTCGCAGGATACAATGGCTGCTGATTGACTTTCATAAATGTGCCCACTCTTAAACAACACACTCACGCTTTGAAACATCCTCTTTACACGAGCTTACTATGGAGTCATCATGCTGTTCGCAACAAGTCTTCAGGTAACTCGCGTCAAAGGCGGGGGGGAGAGCGTTTTTAAATTCTCATTCCCACCTTTAATATGAAATAAAAACACACACACAAGTCAGTTCTGCACTAAACCCATGCACTGATGCAGTGATGTTAGGAGGTTTATTATTAGTGGCTCTCAAAAGATGAGGCGGTCTCGCTTTTATTGGTTAGGGGTTTCTTATGTATTGAGCCCTCTGCTGCCTGCAAAGAGTACTGCAATGAGGAAAAAAACAAGAAGTCTTCTTCACCCAAGTCTGAGATAGTTCTAGCTACAGAACCAAAAGTCCATCTGATAAGACCCACTCAATGCTGTACAAAACAGAGCCCCTATCATCTCCCGGATTTTTTTTGGCTTGACTCCGCCCAGAAAATGTAACAAGTGGCCTAAACTCGACAGATTTAGATGTTTGTTATATTATTCGTCTGTGGTTTATTATTACATGAATCACAGCTTATTTTATTTTTAGTTTTATTTAATAATTGTGTGACTATTATAGTTCTAGGAATATTTTTAGATCTTACATACTGCAGCTTTAAAGGCTATGAATTTATCCGATGCCCAGAGCAAGGCTTTGGTCCATACAGGAGCTAAAGCAAACACATGTTGTAAAGGTTTCATAAAGCAGCGAGTGATCTTTTTCATCTCAAATACTTTTATTTAAGCCAATTCTGTAATTATAGTGTTGCTTACAGCCTGAAAACAGAGAGAAAGTGATAAGGCAAGTGTATTTGAGGAACCTTTTAGAAGGAAGAAGTGTTTTATTTCTTCAGAATCGAGAAACCTGATCAAAACTGTAAAATTTGAGAAAACTGAGTCGAAGCATATGCGCATCTCGATTCGGAGATCTCACACTGTCAGCGGCGGCGTCAGCAGATGGCAAGCGGCCCTGTCGGATGTTCCTCGCTCCATTTGTTCGGCTGTAATTTTATCGCAGCTGATGATTACCTCGACAGCATTATGGCTTTGATCGCGTTTGCTGCGTTTAGTTTTTTTTCCTCTTCACTTTATAAACGATGCCGAACACAGCTATCAAAATCCAGAGAAAGATCTCATCACAGAGAGCCGATTAAATTAGCTGAGCTCTGAAATGATGACCGTATGTGATGGTCCGACATGGACAGAGGAGGTAATAACACATGGCCGCGATCGTTGACGGATAGTGTAAATATGGAGGGAAACAAAAAACAAAACAAAAAATGTCTCAGCTGCAGATTGGATTGGATGGAGCACCTGTTCTTTCACTGGCGAGGTCTTAATGATTTCTTAACCTGGGGATCAGTTGAGATCAGATGAGTTTGGTGGCGTGATATGGACGGAACTGTCGTAATAGGATTATATTATTGCATATGGTAACAGACATACTGAATAATGTAATAAAATACAAATAAAAACGATGATAAGCCATGATATTTCATTATAACAGACTGGCCTGTGTTGATTTGCAGAAATGGGGTTTATCATGTACATTCACATCAAATCTGGAACTGAAACTGCAAATGGATTTTTCACGCTATGTCTCCATGTATAGTTAAATGATCATATATACACATTAATTTTACAGAGTCAAGGCTACAGACCTCCAAACTTCATGTGGCCTTCAGCTTAGCTCAAGAAGAGTGCGTAGACAGCTTTGTGGAATGGGTTTGCAGCCACATCCGAGCACAATACCAAGAATCAGATGCAGTGGTGTAAAGCACGCCGCCACTGGACTCTAGAGCGGTGGAGACGTTTTTCTCTGTAGTGATGAATCACAACACCTGTCTGTCTGGAAATCTGATTGACGAGTCTCGGTTTGGCGGTTGCCTATAGAACGGTACTTTGTGCCAAGTGTAAAGTTTGGTGGAGGGGGGATTATGATGTGGGGTTGTTTTTCAGGAGTTGGGCTCGCCCTCTAAGTTCCTGTGAAAGGAACCAAGAGACCGAGCTTCAGCATTTTGGACAATTTCATTCTCCCAATTTTGTGTGAACAGTTTGTGGACAGCCCCTTCCTGTTCCAACATGAAGACATGGATGAGAGAGTTCGGTGTGGAAGAACTTAACTGGTCTTTACCTAGTCCTGACCTCAACCCGATAGAACACCTTTGGGATGAATTAGAGCGGAGACTGCGAGAGCCAGGCCTTCTCGTCCAACATCACTGTCTGACCTCACAAATACGCCTCTGGAAGAATAGTCAAAAATAACTATAAACACACTCCTAAATAGGACTGCACGATATATCGAAAAAATATCGTTATCGCGATAATGGCAGACGCGATAACCATATCGCAAAGAGTTGTGATAAATAATTTATGTGCCAAGCATTTGTGTGTCCAAATTTGACCAGATGGGCCCTTACTATGTTTATACCCGCTTAT
>JAQQZS010000004.1:3809916-3819935 GCA_030068045.1 Platyallabes tihoni | reverse complement strand
CATGGTTGTTGTTCAATAATAAAATTATTCCTCAAAAATACAACTTGCCTAATAATTCTGCACTCCCTGTATATATAGATGCTCTTTGGGATACATTTTTGCAAACATGGATTTTATTTAATTATTTATTTTTTATTATGTCTGTAAATCTTTATTTTTATGCTTTTATAAAAACATGAAGGATTATTATGTTTTATTTTAAAACATTGGAAGCACTATTAAATGTTAAAAGCTCATAGGGTTTGTTTATGGTTGCTCAAATCTATCAGACAATTCATGATGAGAATCCATTGTCGAGAAAAATAGGTAAAAAGAAAAAAAAATGGACTGACTGACTACGCATCAACAAGAACCTTCTTCTGTGCTCTGGAGGGGTGGAGTCACATAATGTAATATTACTTTTTTGACCTTCCAGACAGTAGACTTCAACAAAAATTGCATCGGCTGACTTTTTTCTGTGTCAACTCATAATGGTGAATTCCTCAGTTTTCTAAAAACCTTCCTCAGGACATTAGTCACTAATCAGTTCTTCCTTATCCTTTACAGGAGGAGCTGACGATAACCTGATCGAAGGAGGAGCGACCAAGTTCCTGTGTAAGCCCGGGGCCAGGAACATCACCGTCATTTTCCAGCCTTTGCTCAGGTAGGCTTCAGTAAACACATCCTTGTTTGTTTATCTTCTCATCATTTTGTCCTCCCTGGTTGCGATGGCGTTACCAGGCAGAAGGCTGGGATTTTCAGTTTTTTTTTACTTTTCCCCTGACGGCGTCGGTCGAAGGAGCCCATTTACCCTTCCCTCCATGTCCAATTTTACATTAAATTTTCCGATCTGTCCCCGCTAATGCCTTCTCGTGTTACCGCACATTACGGAGACGTAACCAAACCGTGCGCAGCCGGGCCGGAACCTGACTGCGCTGCCCAGTAGTCAGAATGCCGTCGATTAGATTTGAGTTGTGCTCTATTTTATTTATTTCCTCGTCTTACGTCTGCTGGGAATCCCTGTGTATACGACTTTGTCAGGTCGGGCTAAAAAAACAACAACAAAGCGAGTTTGTAAGTTCTGATTGTCTCACAAAGTGCTGCCTTAACCTGATTTAAGATTGGCTTTGAAGATCTTATTTAAAATTGAAGCTGCCTGACAGAGTGATGCGCAGAAATACTACGTCTTCTCCATAGGAAAAAATATCAAGGATGAGTCAAAAATGATCCTCACTCCGGTTATATTAAACCTCCTGTTAGTCTTATCAGCGCTTTCCTGCATTGTGAGCAAAAAATGGACGCCCCACTTGTGATTTAAATGAAAGATGAGCAGTGTGCAGTGATTTGTGGTTTTCTTTTCTTTTTTTCTTTTTTTTTTTTTTTGTCGTCTGAGGGTGTACCTGGTGCTGAAACAACTCACGGACAAGCATAAACAGAAGCGTTTAGATTTCTGCAAGCACAATTTGGAGAGATACTGTAAGGAAGGTGAAAGTTTCGTAAAGAGAATCATCACTGGTGACGAGACACCGATTCATCACTACGAGCCTGAAAGTAAACGGCAGAGTCTGGAACGGAAACATCCTCATTCACAGACCGAGAAAAAATTCAAAAGTCGAAACCATCAGCTGGAAAATCCATCAGCACTTACAGTTTTCTGGGATTCTCATCGCAAGGGCCAGAAGTATTGGAACATCATCAGGAAAAAGGTTCCACAATCAACAGTGCTCGTTACAGTGAAGAGCTGAAGACTAAACTTCGGATTAAGTCAAGTCAAGTAGGCTTTTATTGTCACTTCAACCATATACCATAGTAAAACGAAAGAGTGTTCCTCCAGGACCAAGGTGCTACATGCAACATAAATTAACAAAATTAACAAAAAAACAGAAACTAACTACAAAAAACCTAATTAGCTGGCTAGCTGAGATAAGACAGATTGACATGACAACATAAATTAACAAAAAAAACTAACTATCTAACTTGGAGACCTAATTCGCCAGCTAGCTGGGACAGGACATATTGCCATTTTAAGTTAAACAGAGAACCGTCTACGTTTTTATACAAAAGAGACAACATAAAGTGCACGTGCAAATGTGCAACCAAGAGCGACAAAGTGACCAGTACCATTACAACAGGACATTACAATACTCCGTGGTAATGAGGTGATGACTTGATGATGGTGATGGCAGTGGGGGGAGAAACAGTAAATGTTTCGTAAGTAGCAGCAAATAAAACTAAAAAAAAAAAAAAAAAAAAACTCCCTATAGTCCTGATCTCGCTCTGTCGGACTTTCACTAGTTTGGTTCCCTGAAAGCAGAACTACTAGGACGAAGATCGACTTCTGATGAGGAAGAAGTGAAGACAGCGGTGCATTCGTGGCTCACAGCTCAGACGTAAACAGTTTTTTTTTTAATGAGGGAAGATGAAAGCTTGTTCACAGACATTGAAAATTGGCAAAGAGTTGAAAAAATGATGACTTTTGTATAACGTTATAATAGACTGAAGCCTTAGAGAGTGTGAGATTAGTACAGCAGTGAACTCTGAGCAGAAGTGGTGTATGTTTTAATGCTTAAGTGCTCGTGGTGTTCGCTTTTTGGCTGTGACTCAGCAGTTAGTACCAGAGCACGTTCATTGTACCCGCCTAGTGCCGTTACAGTACAGTGCGCTGATGCACGCCCTCTCTGTGCGTTGATGGATGACGGGTCATTAGGCAGTTATCAAGGAAAGGATAAAACACTTGGGGTGTGCTGTTATAGAAAATTAATCAATCACTGGGTGTCATGACGAAGCAGAAATACTGTTAGCCAAATGTGATCTATAACCGCATCCTGTACCACAGCAATTAGTTAATAATACATTATTATTTTTATTATTATTTTATTTTATTAAAGAAAATGGCATACTTTTTTTTTTAAGTTTATAGTTACATTTAATAGTAAAAACGATATAATTGACGTTAGCGCGGCTCAGCTACATTAGTAAAAGCTCCTAAGTCAGTTATTTTGTGTGTATATTTATAATTAATACATGTTTTCCATGATTGCTTGCTCAAGACAGGGACAGGCCTGGGATTTTACATTTCCTTCCTTTTTTTTTGCTACATCCGCAAAACACGCTGTTGTTAATCGACATTACGCAGTCATAAAACAATTCTCTTCGCAATTCTGGCCGTCGATCGGCGTCATCAACTTAGCGCCGCGTGTCAGACGGAGAAGGACTCGTCCAGCTTTGCAGATAATCAATCCCCCCTCTGGGCAACTTCACACACTCACCCGAACTTTACACTCTAATATATTGGCTCTTCCCCCGGTATCTCGAGTACATCGGGAAGTCCAAAAAACACTTATCAGAGTATCAGATCTCTCCATGCAGATCGATCGCCTTTTGCGCTGTGTGTGTGTGTGTGTGTGTTTGGGTTTTAGATGTCATTTTGTAGCAAGTATTTTGTTTGTGCTTTATAGTAAAAAGGCAAATATAAGCTGCAGGATATTGATAAACTTCCTAGAGGAGGTGTTCCTAGAGAGTGTGTGTGTGTGTGTGTGTGTGTGTGTGTGTGTGTGTCGGGCGTGGGGGGTTCTTTTCTGTTTTTCCATGCCTTGTTTGATTATCGTGCATGACTGTGTGGATATATTTTTTGGTGACTAAACTCCCACTAGCACACAAACACACACACACACACACACACATACAGAGCTGCTGTAGCGAGTGTGGCGAAGGGGAGCCGGAGCAGGTAGGAGGTAATTTTGTTTGACTTGTGTGGGGCCTCCTGCTGACATTTGAGTGGTATTTAAAGCCTCTTGCCCTGACTGATGTTGGCATTTTGAAAAGGGGGGGGTTTGACTGTGTGGCTCGGCGTAATCTCTCTCCACTCTCCTGCATTCCTGATCAGCAGTGATTACGACTGGCAGGGACGTGGTACCGGACTGATTGCAGCTCTAAAAGGCAATATTTGCACCGATCGGGGTACTCCTGAAGCACTGTGGGGTGTGTGGGGGTTAAAAGTGGAGAGTTAAAGGACAAATATCAGAGGTGAACAGATCGAAAGGTTGATCTGGATATTTATCTTCTGTAGCCTGTTTTGTTCCCTAAGCCAAGGTATACCATGCTGATGTGAACAATCTCTTATCATGTATACAGTTCTGCTCGTAAGTTGACATGCTTTCAGAATCATCCAGAAATCTTTTATTATTATTATTATTATTATTATTACTTAAGGGTAGTGCTGATATGAAGCCAGTTATCACCACATCATTATGTGAGCCATTTGGGGGTCTGGGGGTGATTTTGGATTCCTGGAGAAGGTTTGAAATGCCCTTGTGCATTTTGCAGTTGGTTGCAGTTCATTTTAGCGGCACGCTTCAGAAAGATCAATGCAGATATGGTAAACACACCCTGTTTGATTTTATTTATTCTACAAAGCCACAATGTTTTGTTGAAATTGTGAGGGTACACAACTACAAGGAGACCCCTTACACCCCTATCTGACCAACGTGGAGCCAGTGTGATTTCGCGCAGTGGCTGTAAGTTCACCGCATGTTTTCACAGTTTTGGCATAGTGATTACGTGTCCAATCTTTCCACGTGAAACATTTACCGTTTTCAGAACGTCAGGCAGTCACTCGCAGTGGCTTGCGGTGCCCATCACCGCGTCTCACCACGAGTCACACCGTGTAGGTGAGATAGGAGTGTTTACAGATCCAAATAATGTACTACACTTATGTGTATGATCAAAAATGACAGAATACTCTTCGCTGTTATCAAAAAAAAAAATAAATAATGCAAGTGATCCCGCCTGGGGGACAGTCGACCCCAGAGGGATTTATTATGTCAAAATGACAACTGAAATCAATCAAATCATCCTGATCTCAAGCTTAAATACCTTTGATTGCTTGGCCTGATTATATCCACACCAGGCTATTAAGGGTAGGTTTCCACACCTGTGACTTGTTTGAGTGTAATCAGTGCCTGTGTATAAATAGCCAGCTCTGGGAAAACCCATGCACATTTCATCCAAGGCTGCACTGACTCGCCTGAATACTGAGCGAAGGCAAACGTCAAAATAAAAGGTTGTTAAACTTTATAAAGTAGGCAAAGGTTATACGAAGATATCCAAAGAATTAAATTTACTCATTTAAAGTGTTTAAGCTCTAATAAAGAAGTGGACAATTACAGGTTCTTTTGACACCAAGTCACAGTCTGGTACACCAGCAAAGGTCTAAACTTTAGACTAAATTCAAGTTTCTATGGCAAAAGAAAAAGGTGGTGGTGGTGTTTCTAGATTTACAATAAGGAGGTACTTATTGTACCTCATCGGTTAAGTTATCACAAAAAAGCAGTTATTTCATCAGTGTCTCAAGACAAACATCAAAACCTCTGGCGCAAAGTCACTTGAAACCAAAATATATCTGTCACAACCATAAATACTATAATTTAGAAGTGTGGATCATCAGGGATCACCTGATACGATAATATCACGATACCTAGATGCAGATTCAATCTGTATTACAGTCTGTAAGTATAAAAACTTTACACACATCCAGAATAAGTATTATTTTATTTTAATGTTTTGTTACAATTCTAAACAAATAATTTACTCCAACCACACGGGATGCTGTTCTGTCTGCTAGTGTGTGAATAGTTTAAAGGATATAGGCTTGTAAAGGAACTGTAACATTTTGTCGCCTTAAATGCAAACATACATAAATTAAAGATTTGTTTTAAAGAAATGATTTTGGAGTCAGTCAGTCTGGTGATGCATCAATTGCCCCACAAACAAATCTTGATACATCACTGAATCAGTTTTACACCCCTTCATCGCTACTAGCCCTGTGTGTTAAGGTTCTGAGTTACTGATCCGCAGGTCAGCAGTTCAAACCCCAGCTCCACCAAGTTGCCGCTGTTGGATCATTAAGCAAGGCCCTTAACACCGCCTGCTCCGCAATGAAATACATTATGTGTTGTCTAATGTGAGTCTTGTACGTGTTTGACACGGATATACAATGTAAAGCATATCAATCCACTTGACTAAATCTCTGTCCACCCCCATCCCCTCCTCCCCGAATCACGTGACCAAAAACTGTAACTGCGCCTAAGGAAAATGAATCTCACAGTGAAATATGAAATGTAACAACGTTGTCACTGCGCCTTAAAATTGCGAGGGAAATTCCAGATACCATTGTGTCTCAGAGCTGTTTTCCACTGTATTGGACTGTGAACTCCAATTTTTTTTTTTTTTTTGAGGATTTTCCTAAATTAGGATTACTCACCATCAGGACAGCTTTACAGGACAGACATTTTCTATCATCGTGCTCTCGGACTGATTCATTTAATTCGTAACTCGAATGTTTGTAAGTCGGAGACCTACCTGTAGTTAAATTAGAATCCTATAAAAAAAAAAAAAAACTGATTATTGGTTTTCTTTAAAGAACTGTACACGTATTAAAATTTCTGCCAGGGTGTGTAAGCTTATAAGCTGAACCGTATATAATTTTCGACCGCTTTACCCGTTTCTTGATTGACTGGTAACTCAGTAGAAGGTTTTGATCCCGTGCTTCTCGATACTATTCTGTGAGGATGTGTCAGTAGCCTCCACCTTCATCCCAATCAGCTCTATGCCCCCCCTGATTGGAGGCATGCAGATAATTTGTTTAGCGCTCACTGATGGTCCAACTGAGTCTGTTTATCAGGGAGCAGTAATCTTCATCTGTAATAACAGCTTTTCTCTCTCCATCATTCTCTCTCTCACATGCACGCGCACACATACACACACACAGAATTTCTCCATTCTCTCAATATTCTTTCTTTTGCATTCTCCATCTGCCTCATTCTTTTTTTTTTTTTTTTCATTTTCATTTTCTCCACCCTCCCTCATTTTCCTCGGTGTAGACTGAGATTAGAGCGAGCCATTGATCCGGTCTGTGCTTCTTTATTTATTTTGTGGTGCTCGTGTCGAACAAATGCCTCCCTCGTTCACCTTGAGGTTGGAAAGAGAAAAGTGGCCCTATTGAGATTGAGTTTTTCAAGTTGTTGGTTGGAAATGTAAACATTAAATTCCTTTCCTATTTACTTTCAAACACTCTAAAGGGCTGGAACTTTTCTGGTTACAAAAAAAACTGATAAAGGTATGGAATAAACCCACAGGTGTGCTGTGATGTAGGAAAATACTCAGCGCGTAACTTTTGCTATGGAAATGTTGATGTATTAATATGATTGAGCACATTAATATAAAGCTTAGTTATTGTTTTCCAATTGGCCACTTGAAATATATAGTAAAGAGAGTATATAATTTAAAACAGGGAAAATTTAAATTTATGCATTAAAAAAAAAATGAAATAACATTTTGTATGTTTTATAATGTAGTTTAAATGTATATGTAAGTATATATGTTTGTAAGCACAGGTACTCCCCGACTTACAAACAAGTTAGGTTCCGGGAGCATGTTCGTAAGTGAGATTTGTTCGTAAATCTGACAAAGTGCATCTTATGCCCCTTCGACACAAATATACAATGTAAGGCATAATTTACTGCGCTTAAATGGACGTCATTTTGTCTCAGAGCTGTTTTCCACTGTATTGGACTGTGAACTCTGTGAAATTAGGATTATTCACCATCAGGACAGCTTTACAGGACAGACATTTTCTATCATCGTGCTCTCTGACTGATTCATTGAAACCGGTGAGGCCGGCTCATTTCTCCTGCACCCCCACACGCACACGCATACAATATAAGGGATTTTAGACATTTTATACATTCACTTACACACTGAAAATATTGTATATATTTGTAAATATTAGTGGGGTTTTTTTGCACAATACGTGTTAGCTATTTCCGAGATTTGTTCGCATCTAAGAACGTTCGTAGAACCGTGGTCTGTTTGTATCTGCGGAAATTTATAACTGAAAGTCGAAGGTCGAAGGTTTGAAAGTCGAAGACTACCTGTATACAGTATATACAGTGTGTGTGACCCAATGTGTGCAACGCTAGCAAAAGTCATTTTACAATTCGAAACATAATTATGTAAAATCATGATCGTGGTTTGAAATTCATGAATGTACATGTTCCACTTGAAGCAGTTATGTGGACAGAAATGCCTTGATGTTGAGCGAGGGTCAAAGAAGAAAGAACACATCGATTATGAAGCTTCGACCCTTAAGGTGGATGAAAAACCACATCAGACTTGACTTCTGAACTGAAACTGGACAGGTGAAGATTGGATTGGATTTTTAACATCATTTCAGAGTTAAGATTTTTTTTTTCCCCGTCTTCTTCCAAACTAAATCAATAAAGTAAGGGGTGTAATAGGGCTGCAGCTGTCACTGATACGAGCAGTGCTCCAGAACACGAGATGTATTCATTTTCAAGCATCTACTCCAAAAGGTAAATCTTTTATTAGTTTTTACAGGCTTAAGAGGTTTCAGAAATCGGCCTATCGAGCCGCACAATTAATCAAATATAAATTAGCAGCGATTCAGCTCCTTGCAATTAATCAGTCCCAAGAGGCTGTAATTAATGCATTTTTAATGTAGTGTTATCCCTGCTGCATGGATTTGTCTAAAAATAGCTGGCTAAGTGAGTGCATGATGATGAATCGCTGGAATTTTCATCCTGTTTGTTACAGAAATCCATTAACCAGCACTAATTGCAATCAGTGTCACTTTACAATATTAGCTATTATCACTCATGTCAGGATCAGGTGTCTTCCGTCCTGGACACCAGGTTCATATCAGACCCTCTTCAGAGACATTTTTTCTTTTGTTTTTGTTTTTATTTGTATAATCACGGCACAAACAGTGAGGTTCTTCTCGTCTTTTTCTTTTTATAAAATCTTCTCCCGCTTTGTGCATGCTAGGATTTTCCCAGTTAGATTCGAAACGTACCCATGTTAAGCCTTGGAAGCGTAGCCGCAAACGCAAGGCTGCATTACAGATCAGGAAGAGGAAGCGTGTTTTTTTTTTTTTGTTTGTTTTTTTTTTTTTCTTCCTCCTCTCATGATAAAGGTCATGGAGAAGCCTGTTTGTTTCGCACATTAGCAGCATCTGCTGTTTTGTCTGTTTGTTTCCATACTTTCTCCCCGGTATCTCTCACATGCTTTGTGCATGACTTTGTGCACGACTACCTGCCAAAGTGCTTAGATCACTACAAAGGAACTGCTCATAAAGAAATCCTGCCACTTCAGCAGCTTGCCTGCCTGCATGTCCTGCTAACTTTCACAAATCTAATAATCCTGCCTGTGTCGGCACTATTGTATTTTAGATCGGACGTGTGTGTATGTGTGGGGTGGGGGGAGGTGGATGGTGGTCAAACGACACGCTTTTGCTTTCTTAAGTTGAATCTTATACCCTTTTTTTTTTTTTTTTTTACCCTGGAGCACAGATGTTCTCTTCTCACACCTTCCAGCTGTGCAGAAGATTTTACAAATTGGTCCTCGTTTTCTTTTCGTCTGCACTTTTTCTGAAATGGATGTACTGAGCTCATCAGAAGACTGGACGTGTGTGATGTCAGCGTTACTAATGGATGAGCAGGAAATAAAGCACACCAGGGCGAGCTGTAAGAACAATCAGTGCCCAGGTGCTGAGATCTGGCCTGGAGTGACACGGTCTTACTCGAACCTCACACATCAGATAATCGCTTTCTCTCTTTCTTGCCTGTCTCTTTCTGTCTCTTTTTTCTCATTCTTTTTTCATTGTTGCTTGCTGTCTTCTTCTACTCTTTTCTCATTACTTCCTGCTTATATATTTTTTCCTTTCTTTTGTTCTCTTTTTAATTTTCCTTTTCTTCTTTCCTTTCTTTCGTTTGTTCCATTTAATTATTTAAAATTATATTTTTAGATAATTTTTTTCTTTCTTGCTCGTCTCTGTCTGTCTCTTTCTCTTGTCACTTAGGTCTTACTTTTCCACTTTTTCCTTTATTTCTTTTTCTTATTTCATTTATTTATTTATTTATTGTACACCTTTCTTTTACAGTACACTTCAATTTCAATTTTATTTGTATAGCGCTTTTAGCAATTGTCATTGCCTCAAAGCAGCTTTACACAATCAAAAGAAT
>JAQQZS010000004.1:3757683-3786276 GCA_030068045.1 Platyallabes tihoni | reverse complement strand
CAGATACACACCCAGGTATCGGATCGGTACTCGGTATCGGCCGATACCCTGAGCCCAAGTATCGGAATCGGTATCGGAAGGGAAAAAATGGTATCGGAACATCTCTAGATGTAACACCTGCAAATTTCGTCGGTCGACTGGAATAGATGATTTTTGTGAAAATCAAGACAAAGATAGTATACTGCTAAAATAAATAATTCTTCCCATGATACATAAAACACTTTATTGGACATTAATTAATGACTGGTAATATTGATTTAGGTGTCGTTACTGTTGATTTAATTTTCAGGAATTTGCTAACGATTAACATATTCAGTGAGGCCCAAAAAATTTACACACACTTTACCCCCCAAAAAAAAAAAAATCTATATATATGCCTGTCTTCTGATGGTCTTGTATTAGCATCAATAATGTTGTGACTACTGACATTTTAAGAGCAAATATAACACTACATAATGCTGCCATAATTTAATGAGTTTAAAATTTACAGTAGGGTGAATCTTGATTTATAGGAATTGTGATTCTCATTTTTTCTACCAAAGCATTCATTGCATAATTGCTTTATTTTAGAGCCCTTAAAGTGAACAACTTAAAAGCTGTTGACCATAAGTAGATAATAACAATAATAAATAAAATAAATGATTAATGCGTGAGAGTTTTGGACACTTGGCCAACTACAGCATTTCATCACATGCGTTAGTTTATATCTTTTTTTTTTTATTTTATTTTTTATCAGCATAAGGTAAATGTCTGAGTTTGTTAGGTAGTTTGTAATTAACTGTATAGTTAGTATTGAATTTATTGTTTGTCAAAGGTTTTATTGCTCAATCTTAAAACACTTCTAATGTAATTATCTTTAACAGGTTTAATTAACTAATACAACTTAAATTATGAAGTCAGTTAGAACTGTCTCTGTTCAGACAGTTCTAGTTCAATTTTAGTTTTTTTGTTGTTTTTTGTGTGTGTGTGTGAGAAAGACCATTTACTTTATTCTGATAACGTTTGACGCATGCGACACAGAGAGCATGAAAATCAGAAACGAGCAGTCCGAGTGTACTGCCGTCCAGATTCTGATTGGCTGGTACTGTCATTCCTCCAACCTCTGATTGGCTGCAATTAAGCAAGCATTGTGAAATCGAGGACGTGCTAATATTGGCAGGCCGTAGATGAGACAAGTGATTGAGGTCTGATTGTATGACTAGATGATTCCCTCATCTCTGATTGATGAATTAATAGTGTTTTTGTTTTTACACTGAGTGAGTCAGACCAATGAGTGTAACTGATATAGCAATCTGGAATTGTTGTCAAGTAAAATAAGCGAACGCGTGAATGCAGCCTGAGTGATCTGCACGCGGGGAAATATAGAAACAAGATCACACGTATGTATGAATTGCGATCGTAGTTTATTTATTTTTAATTAATCATGCAGCCCAGATTTATGGTTGCATTTAATATTGTTTATATCAAAAATATTAAAAGAAAGGATTTACTCTGTGACCATTGCTCTTTGGGTCTATAGCAGTAATCCATGTTCTTCTTCTTCACAGATACAACATAACGACGAGCCTGTATCCGTTCGAGGGGGATAACATCTATAAGCTCTTTGAGAACATTGGGAAGGGGGATTACACGATTCCAGAGGAGTGTGGGCCGCTGCTGACTGACCTGTTGCAAGGTACACAGCTAGTTCCTGTCACCTTCTTCAGCTCTCATTGTGATCACGGGTGTAGAGTAGCTTCACTTGTCATGGTTTACCTCAGCTGGAAATCGTTTTCTAAATTTGAAGGACTGCATGACTGTCATAAGCTGCACTTCATTGATTTGAACAGTAGATGGTGCTCTGCCATCACGACTCAATATGAGGTTTTATTTTTTGTTTGTTTTTTTTCCCCTCAATGAGTCATAACTGAGCCCGAGTGTGTTCCCTGTGGACGATGTTCTTAGTGCTGGTTGATGCCTGGCTCTGAGGAGGAGAGGGAACTTTTTATTGCTGAAATCTGGAATCAAGTCAGCGTGTACTGTATATATATATATTAAAATCTGAAACGGACATCTTCAGAAGTCAAATAAATAAATAAAAACGACATCCCTTGCTCAGTGTCGTCAGTTTTTTTTTTTTTTCTCCCCCTTATCTTCTGTTCTGTGTTAGAGTTAACACATGTCCTTGGCAGCTCTATATTAAGAATGGAGCCCTGAAGGTGTCCTTCACCACCCCCAACACACACACACACAGACATACAAACACCCTTCTCTCTCACTTTTTTACTTTCTGCCTCTCTTTCTCTATCTGTCAGTCTGCCTGGATCTCCCCATCTCTCTCTCTCTCTCTCTCTCTCTCTCTGTCTCCAATTGTTTCTGTCACTTTCTGTCTTTTTCTGTCTCTCCCCTTCACACCAGTAGTTACATTTTCGTAGCATATAATACCTACTATTACACATTCTGACCTTTTAATACTTTACATAAGCTCTGTCCACTGGTCTTTTTATTCTCTATTCAATGTGTCATCCCTTGTTACTGTGTTTGACTTTCACGTTCCCACCTACACTGCGGTTTTGTTTTTTTTCCGGGTAGCTCTGACTCTGCCTGCCCTTGAGTCTGATCGGACCCTCAGAGGCTACATAACAGTCACCTGGTCATATGGCTAATAATGAGTCAGAGTGTCTACAGCTGTGTCTCTGATTAAATTCCTCTTTCCTGTGGAGTTGGTGTAGAAAATGCTCTCACTTTATTTGCTTGTTTTTGTTTTGTTTTTTTATTGCAGGAATGCTTGAATACGATCCAGTAAAGAGGTTCTCAATACAGCAAATTAGGCAACACAAGTAAGTGAGCAGGCTTAGTAAACTGATGAAAACTTGCTGAATAATTTGCGTTGATTTTATTCCTGCATCCTTTTAATGCGTTTTTATTCAACTTTCTGTTTTGATGTTTACATCCAACAGTCAGTATAATTACCTCCCGCTTTTCAAACATATAATTATATTAATTATAAAAATTCTAGGCGTATTATTAGGGGTCTTAAGAGCAGCATAGTAAACCTTCTTTTATTATTATTATTATTATACAGTTTTCTTTAACATCCTGCTCTGTTCACTTCTGGAGCCAAAACCATTTCTTGAAACTCATTACCTATGAGTGTGTGATGGATTTATTTGATGGAGAGCGTCTCTTTCTCGATCGGACTGAGAGCAAAGTTATTTGCGGTCAAGTTAGGTCTTGATGCTTAAAAAAAAAAAAACACTAGATATCTGTTGTGACTGATGATGCTGGATTTAACAAAGCTTTCACATATCTAGGGATGAGAATCATCAGTCACCTCTCCATACTGTATTATCACGATATCTAGGTGCCGATCTGTAGTAGTAAGTACATGAGTTTTCTCACATAATAACCAAGCGCGGCATTTAAACAATGCAAACTATCTTCAAATAGAAATCAAAAAGGTTTAACTTTTTAACTGTACAGCACGTATCGCTGTCATCTGCCATAATTATTATTTCTAAACAAACATGGCAAATAATTCACTCCTACCACATGGAATGAAAATGAGTAAATAATTCAGAGTGCACCACCTGTATGATTTTGAAGGAACAACATTTTTTTTCTCCTCATATGCCTCCGTAGTCTCAAAACTCAACTTTACTGATGGCACGGACTCGGGGCTTCTAATGTACGCAACGTTTTCGACTACTTGTGATCATTGTTTTTTCGAGACCTGTGTGTAATGAGTGTGTCTGAGACAAATTCGCTCAGAGTTTGACGAAAAAGGCAGATCAGAGGCTTTGAACGCGTGTAATGTTTGATAATTTAACGCCATAAAAATGTGTTCCTGTTGCGCCACTCGGAAGAGTCTCTGCTCAGTACACAATCGTTTATATCTGAGACTGATTGACCGATCACAAAGGGATGTGTGTTGACGGTTTTCATAACTAGTTTATGCTTGCGTTGCTCCATTCAACTTGAGGAAGAGATTGGACTAATGTGGACATTGTTGTTATTATTATCATAAATATTATTATTTGCGTGTTATTGCAGTGAAACACAAATTTGTCACGCAGATGCTTTATACCCCCGACTGCTCACACAAGTAAAATGACCCTGATTTCCTGATGGTGGCACGATTTTATAGTTTAGTTTTTTTTTTTTAGGTTTTATAATTTTTATCTAAATACTCTATGACTCAAAGCAGCTGCACTTGCCCATTGAGTTGAATTTCCCACCATTAAATTTTTTATTTTTTTTTATTCTTATAATGAGCTGAAGATTCTGTGTAGCAGAATGTCACACCACTGGCTAAAATATCGGTTTGACCAATCAACAGTCATGGCTGCCAACAGCCGACTCAAAATTTCACAGCTTATAATTACCATAACTATTCATCAAGCACATTAACTAAATGAGCTAGAATTAAAATGTATCATTGCATTGATTTGTTAAGAGATTACGTTTCTGCTGAAATCATTACTTTTAAATATTTGACTCTATCAAATGGACCTTTGGGACAAAAGAAAATATTAAACTCTTTTCTAGACTGTAAAACCGGTCAAATATTTTCATCAAACATTATCAAAAGAGCCTTGATGTGCCGAGCCTCTTGGCAGACAGAGACCCGAAGAGCTTTATCTTGTGGACACAATGTCAGAAAAAAAAAATTCCACCAAACTTGGTGTGCTTCATTGATTGTGATTGTAAGGACATGCCCTGAATCTGGTAAACATGGTCCACTAGGGGGCACTAAAAGCAGAAAATTGACAACCAGATAATGTTTTTATAATTTTTTCGCATATTTGTCCTAACTCGCACGTAAAGCTAGTTATGTTGTTTATTTATATAACCTTTTTATGTCATGGTATAGTAAAGCAAATCTGATGTGTTGCATCTTATCCTATGAGATTAGTTTTTTATTTTTGGTGTTGATGAAAGATGTTTTATTTGTTGACGATCCAGCAGTAGTAATCACAATAACCCTTTAAATCGCTTAGTGTTTCTGGTGTTTCGAATTCTAACTAGATGTGGTTTGTCCTCTCTTAGGCCATCTAAGAATAAATAGTTTACAAATAATAATAATAAACTACAAAACACTATTAAGGATATCAGACCATGTCAGTAGGTGTTCCATGTCTACAGCGGCTACATTTTATTATTATTAAAGCAGTTGGAAATATTTTATACTTTATTTATATTTTATTATTAAGTCTTAATTCTGCTTCAGTTTAAGCCTTTTTCCTCCTAAATGCATGTTGTTATTTTTCTGCTTATGGTTACATGTAACATTTATGCAACACCTGCATAACAGGTTTTTGTTATCACTTACAACAACTATAAACCGGTACAAGGTTGCGTGGTAGCGTAGTGATCAGCTCTCGCAGTCCGAAGATGTGTAGATTAAGCTGATTGGCGTTCCCAAATTTCCCCACAGTGTCGTGCAATGAATCAACATCCTGTCCAGGGTGTACCACGCCTTGTGCCAAAACTCCACTGAGATCGGCTCCAAGCTTCCTCCGTCTCTGTACGGTGTAAACAAGCGGTATAGGAAATACAACAATGAATGAATAAACATTTGCATGAACGATAAAATGCCCTTCACTTTGGATGCAATTTGAAATTCGATATTGGAGACTTTACATCTTATTTAACTATTTTCCTAACAGAAAGCTTGTAATGATACTACGCTTTTCTTTACGTTCATTTGCATGTGCATTTTAAATCTGGTTGTGGTTAGGATTAGATGACGTGAATTCGTCTGTTATAACAGAAATAATGATGCAGAAGTAATCAACACGGTCAGACCAATTAGAAACACATGCATTAAGATTGAATCATAAATCATAATCGGACAGTGGCGGCTCAGTTGGTTAAGGCTCTGGGTTACTGACCGGAAGGTCGGAGGTTCAAGCCCGAGCACCGCCAAGCTGCCACTCTTGAGCCCTTGAACAAGACCTTTGACCCTCTCTGCTCCCGGGACGCTGTATCCTGGCTGACCCTGCGCTCTGACCCCAGCTTATTAACTGGGATATGTGGAAAAAAAATAATAAATTCACTGTGCTGTAAGGTACAAATAATTGAATCTTAATCAAAAAATAAATTTAAAAAACTGCTTAACTGCATGGTACTGTTAAAATAGGCGTGTTTATATGGCACTGGCAATTAAGCATAAACAGACCCAGAGCCACTCAAAAGAATTTATCCCCCTCCCCATTTCTTAGCATTCAGAGAGCTGCGTATGATTCAATTCTATACGAGCACTTAAACATTTCTGAAGATCTGCTTGAAGTGAATAGCGCGTAGAGGCGTGTAGTAGCACGTTCTGGTAGTCTCGAGATGGACTGGAAAATACAGTTTCTGATTAGATTACGTGTGAGCAGAGCAGACACACTGTGACGCCATTCGTTTTCATGCAGGAATGAGAGCAGGAGATGAAACCGGGGAGGAGAGTGCGTTACGTAATGTTGTAGTCAGAGTAGACGAGAAGAGTGGGAGCGATGTCGTCAGAATAAAGAAAATATAGAAGGAGAAAAATGGGTCAAGATTAAATGAAGAGAGGCGTAGGTGTGGAAAATGTAGGCTTGAGATGGAGCAAAGGAGTAAAAGGTAGGTGGTGGTGAGGGGGGGCAGCAGCCAGAGAAAGTGTAAAATAAGCATCTCGATAAGCGAGAAAAGGAAGAGAGATACAGCTCGGCGCTCTGAATGAGGTCATGAGCTCCGATTCCCATGATTGTTAATAACGGCCTTTACGTTCTGCAGTGCTGATTGACCTTCAGTGTAGGGGAGTATTAACATGTTAAAACCAAGTTTCAGGACTAAAAACACTGCTGAGTGAAATGTTCGTCCAAACCAGGTCAAATCTAGAACACGTCAAATGGCAAATTGCTACTGAATATTTTAGCATAACAATTAGGGGGAAGATGTTTTTCACATTAGAGAAATCTGTCCGCTGAAGATGTTTTGTCGGATTAAACAGCAGCGGATGGTTTGGCCGGGGAAAAAAAAAAGGGTCCATTAATTTATTTGTGCTGTTAATTTTACCAAAGATAATTAAGTTCTCCTTATTTTCTGTTTTCACTCCTAAGCAGTTACAATAGTTATTATCATCAGTAGATGAACGTTGGTGAGTCAGTAGCAACTAAACTAGGCATTACCGAATGGCGGATCCGCACCGAGTGACAGTTCTATCTAGAGCCTGATGCTTTCTCTAATCGCCGCTCTAATCTCTAACGCCTTTTACCCTCGGTGTGGGCGTGGCTGCATGTGTCACTCAACATAATAGTTAACTGGATATGGACAGTGTGTGGGGAGGAAGCAAAAAACGATTCCAGAGCATGGCTTCCTCCTCCTCCTCCAAAAAAAAAAAAAAAAGAGTAGAGTATGAAAACATATCTGTGTGTTTATTCATTCTGCAGTTTTAAACTTCCTGCAGAGGTTTAAACCCAGTTTGTCTCATGTGTTTCTGAAACCATGGTAATAACAAAAAGCAGTAATGTGAAGCACCACTACGAAAATGAAGCACAGGGTTGTATATCCAAATAAATATCAGCAGCAGTTGGAGGTGAGGGCGTGTACAATACCCAAACTGAGAGCCCAGTATGACAGAGCAATCCGTTCACATTCAGCCCAGCAGCGTGCAAATGAAGATTCACTAAAGATTGATTAAAGATCATTTGTAAAGAAAATTTACAAAGCCAGCAGAGTTCAAATTGTCCACATGTTTTTACGTAGTTACTGGCAATTGACAAACGTTATTGGAATGCCATTGAAATCTTTTATAGACGACAATACCAGTTTTTATAAACATCTGGATCCTAAAACAAACGTGAAATTAAAACCACAGCTCGAGGAAGGTTTTATTAATCGCACTTTATTAAATTTTAATTCAGGAGCCCTGAACTAAATCATCGGCAGTGTTGAATGTTCTGAAATGACGCTTCAAAAATCATTAGATTGTTTTAGTTAAACACTTAAGCTGCTCTAGAAATAGCTTTGCATTCATCCAAAAACGAAATTCTACATTTACAAATGTTTGTTCCAGCATGTCTTCGACAAATGTTAGACCCTCATCTTGGTCGTTGAGTATGAGCAATTTGTGGTTTGAGTTGAGAACCTCTAATGATGCACCTTTGGCCTAGGAATGCTGAGGACCGGGAGGGGGGGGGGGATTAAAATCTTACAAGCCGAAATGTTGTTTCAACCCACAGAGCACATCAGGTCCTTGTGTTAACCTGTTTTTTTTTTATTATCATCATCATCATTTGCGTCTAGCTGGGTGAGGAAGAAACACCCACCTTCGGAGGACCCCGTGCCTATCCCACCCAGCGCTGAGACCCGTGACATTTGGAGGAGCATGACTGTAGTGCCCTACCTGGAGGATCTCCATGGTTACGGTGAAGAGGAGGAGGACGACGAGATGTTTGACGGCGAGGACGACATAATTTATACTCAGGATTTCACAGTGCCAGGTTAAAAACACACAAGATCTTAAAAAAAAATATATATATATATATATAATTGTTTATTAGTAACTGATCCTTTTGAACAAGTTTGAAAAGTGACTAATTTCCTGCGTCTGGTCTACAGGTCAAGTAGAAGAGGAGTTGGAGGAGGAAGAAGAGCAGGAGGAAGAGTGTGGCGCAAAGCGAAGCCGCGCCCCAGTCAAACCGGTTTGCGTGAACGGGACAGAACCGGCAGCACTGAAGCCCAAATCGGAGCGGCGCTCCAGCTCCTCGTCCAACCCCTCCCGCAAGGGCATGTCCACAGCCAGCAAGATTCGCAAATTCTCCACCTGCAAACAGCAATGACCAAACACCACACAACCCCCCCCCCCGCCCCGCAAAACTTCCCCAACCGCCCCCCCCCCCCCCCCCCTCTCTCTCTCTCCTGTCCTCCTCCCTGTATTCACTAATGCATACAGATATTTATGCTGAATGTATGGTTTGATTACTGAGCGTGTAATTGGTTTGTGGGTAGAGGAGGAGGAGCGTGAAAGTGGCTTTGTGCACTGGTGTGTTTATGTGAAACACACAGAGAGTCGAGGCCTGAGCGCCGTAATCCAGCTCGGGCCCAGGGCTCACACATCTGTTTCCTAATGACAGTTAATTAGACGCTGTCGAGCGCAATCAGAAGCAGGCACCACTAATAAACTGCCACTGTGTGTGTGCGCGCTTGATTGAGAGAACACACGTCATGGAGAAGAGTTGGAGGGTTTTTGCTGCTTCAGGGTTTAATTTGATGACGAGGAGTGCGCATGGAGACGTCTCACAGGCGAGATAACTCAAATACTCAGAGTTTATTCTCTTTACCTTTAAATTTCTCACTCACTCACTCACTCACTCACACACACACCTACACACACACACACACACACACACACTTCCCCTGTAGTGCAAGTCACTTTATAAATAATTAAAACATTTAAAGTGTCAGCAGAAGTACAATAATCAGGATGTTATATAAATGATTATTATTATATGGTGGACGGTGTGACAAGCAGTCGGTCTTCACACTGAGACTCTCAGCGTCTTCTCAGGCTGCTGATGTCACAGCCAGCGTCTCATCTCCTCTCCTCTCATCTCACTCAGTCACTCCTCTCCTCCTCCTCACTTTTCCTGATTTCTCTTTTCTTTCTCTCTTTCTCTATGTATTCTATGATATTATCATTTCTTTTTTTACTTCCACTTTTAAATATTCCACTGACACAGTGCCCTTCTCTTCCACTGTCTCGTTCTCTCAGTGATGCTCTTTTTTTGTCACCTCATTTCTTTCTTTCTTTCTCACATTGTTTTTTTCTTTGCCATTTTGTCTTCAAACATTGTTCTTGCCATGCTTTCTTTCTTTTTTTCTTTCCCTCAAATTGTTTATTTTGTTTGCCATACCATTTCTTTCTTTCTTTCTTTCTTTTTCTTTCTCACATTTTTGTTTTCCTTGCCATTCTTTCTTTCTCAAATTAATTTTTTTGCCATTCTTTCTTTCCACCTCACACAGATTTCTTGTTTTCTTTCTTTGTGTCTTTCTCAAATTATTTTGTTCTTTGATCTTCTTTTTTCTTTGTTCTCACATTTATTTGCTTTTGAATTTTTTTTTCATTTCTTTTTCTTTGACACTGTTTAGTCCTTTCTTTCCATTATTTATTTTTTCTTCTTTTTCATTTTGTTTTACTTGCTTATTTAAGCTCCTTGTCAGTGCTATCTCTTTTTTTGCCATAAAATCTAGTTTATTTTATTTATTTTTTCTTTTCTTATTTTTTTCCTCTTTTCATGTTCATACTTTACTTTTTCATTCATTTTTTTACTCTCTTTAATTCTGTTCTATTCTGTCTGTTTGACTTCTACACCATAGTTCACTTTTTTGCTCCAAGTCCTCTATACTTTTTTCAGTTTCTTTGTCTTTTTCTTAGATTTTGTCCTGTCCTTTGTGTCCATCTTACTCATCTTCTTTTCTTATTTCCATTTATGTCCTTTAATTTATTTTTTTCAAATTATTGCAAGCTCTGAGAGTTTCGTGAACATGAATCACTAGTTATTGACCGTCCACTTTTTCATCTTTGCTCTGCTCTGTCTAATAAAGCGAGGGATTGGGACAGGGCCGTTTCTGGACGTTCTCACACACGAAACAGATAATGTGTAGCTACAGTATAATTGGGTGTAAATGATAAAACTGGCAAACACACCAGCATGGGAGAAATATGGCCATTTTGTTTATCCATCACACGTCGTCCCTCTTCTGCCCCATGTGTGTCAGGCTCATTATCTACTGGACAAATGAAGATTGCCTCTTGAAGAACAATTACGGCTGCCATTTGGTCGCGATCGCCCGCACAGCGAGTCTGTTCCAGCAGGAGGCATGCAAAAGAACTCGCTTGTAATTACGTGTCATAATCCCTTTATTAACTCCGAGTCATGCATCGTCTCGTCTGGAAGAGGGATGGAATGGGAATTGGAGCGGGACGAGAGCGTTATTTATTTTTTTTGTTCTAGGATCAACTTCTCGGATGTTAAATTCTGAGTGAAAGGCAACTGGTTAAGGAGACTCGATCTAAGGAAGTCCCACCCCCAACCACTTTTAATTCGATAAGCAGATTTGAGAGCTACTTAATTAGGATTTCACAGACAGGGGCGGCCCACACGGGTGCAGACGTGTAGGTGGTGTCTCCGTGGTGTCGCCTTGGAGACTGAGCTCAAGGTCCATCCGTGTAATCCACCCTGGAGAAGGTTTTTTTTTTTTTTGGTATTTAAGCAAAAGAAAAATTATAATTTTTTTGACTTACCAAATGGAGTGTAGTGCCTTTTTATTGCTGAAGCTGGCACTGATGAGCAGTGTTGGTGTTATGAAACGATATAACTGTTATGCACGGCTTAAATACTAATCAGATTTATTCATCACATTTATTCAGACAATTGGAAGAACAAAAGTTTTTTTTTACTGCACAGAGCAGAAAACATAATTGTCTTTCATTTTGTACATTATGAGCTGCATTTCCTTCATGTGAGAAATCTTATTAATTTTAAATGCTAGATTAGACTCAAAATATAGAGAAAAAAACTCATTAACAATCTAAAAAAAAAAACTGTTGAAACATATAAACCGAGAGCTGGTGAGTCGACTCAGTAATGCTTTTTCCAAACGTCTTTTAAAAGATTATTTAAAATGAGCTATGAACAAATACATCCATGCAATAATAAGTGCAGTATGCATATTGTTGTAACAGTTTATAGAAGCAAATTACACTAGAGCTTTTAATGCATTAAGGATAAAATGTAAGTACATATAAGTAATGTTCATATCATGTTAAATGGCTATCATAATAGTAATAGTACTAGTACAATACAGTAATAGTACAAGACTGGCCTTTTAAAAAAAATTATTATTAAATTAATTAATTGCAGTCATTATGAAATTCTACTTTTTTTTTTTTTTTTACAACATACTATGAACTTTATGAATTTAAAACAATACATATTACAAAATATACTGTAATTCTACAAAACTTTTAATCTACTTCAGAACTTTACTTTGTTCCTGCAAAATCTTGCAACACTGCAATATACTGCAAAACTTTTCACCCTATTTCAAAACCTTATTACATACTACAGAACATTTCACTATACTGCAAAACTCTTGCATACTGTACCCGTAAACCTCACAATGTCCAAAAAAGCTTTTCAACATACTGCATATTAGGTTTGATAAAATAGCCCTTAACAACTTCACAACATTGCACAAATTGTACAGCATACTACAAAACTTAACATATTACATCATGCGTCTAAGCTCTATAACCTTACTATGAAACATAACATACTGCAAAGGTTTACAATCTTGACTCCTACTGTAAATCTTTACAAGTTGCAGAACTTTACAACATAATTCGCAAGTTTACACCGAAACCTTATTACATGATATATGTGACATTCCACTTAACCTCACAACGTTCTACAAAACCCTTCACCACATTCTTAAATTTTTTTCAATGTACTGCATATTGGGCTTGATATAATATTCCAGAATAATAGTAATAAAATTATACACTGGCTTTGATTTTCTTATTTTAGCAGTGCATTCACCATGGAGTTTTACTTTTTAAAGTTACAACATGCTGCAAACTTTACAACATTCGACAAATTTCACAGGATACTGAACGAATTAATACAACAAAACTTTACATCATGCTGCAGACCTTTACAAGGTTACTGCAAAAAACCTTGCAACATACTGTAAAATTTTATGACACGTTGCAGAACTTGTTAACATACTGCGTACTGCATTTTGGGCTTGATAAAATATAAAATTGAATACTTTACAACATAGTAGAAATTTTACAACTTCAACATAAAGCAAAATTTTACAACACTGCAAAGCTTAATACATACTGCAGAGCTTTACATTACTACGAAACCTAACATCTACTGCAAAATTTTACAGCCTTGTCACATAATGTAAACCTTTACAAACCATTGCAAATCTTTACAAGTTTCCATAAAATCTAACAATGTACTATGAAATGCAACTCCATACCGTAAAAATATTAAAATCTGGTAGATGTGACAAAGTTTATATTTTCTTGCTAATTATGTAATTTCTTAGTTTTCAAAGAGTATTTATCAAAGAACTTTTACTCATCCAATGTAGCATATTATATATTATGATGTCATTGGGTTATATGGTTTTTTTTTTTTTTTTATCATTTGAAAGATAGCTAATGCTAATTGGTTAATTTTTTAAAATATTCACTCATCCAGTATCCCAATATTTAATCACCGGTGGAAGACAAAACCTGTGATTGCTGTATTTAATGCTGAAAGACGGGTACAGGTCATATATTATACATTTGGCCAAGTTTTCTATCCGCTCTGTCTCTCACCGTCATGTAACTGTCATGTACCTGTGAACACAGGAAATTCTTAATAGGGCTTTCTGCTTAGTGATGGAAGGATTTACCATCGTTCTTTTTCTTCTGCTTCTTTCTGATATGTGAGAGAAATGCCCGGGGTAAATCCACACTTAGTACATATAAATACATTTTATTATTAACACACGGAAATATGTTAACATCAGGTATGTAATAAAGAAAACATTGTAGTTAATACGTAACTATTTATTTAACCAGCATTCAACTAAATTATAAATTTTTCCAGTTGTCTTTTAAAAAGTATCACTCTTAATTAATGGTTTGTTGGTTAATTACAGTAATTAACATTAACAAAGAAACATTTGTTTCAGAGAACGCTCAAATGTTTATTAGAACGCTCAAAAAGTATCAATACTACATTGTTTTCAATTTTCAATTCTTTCATGTTTAGAAGTTATATATGTATCTAAGGGGTCTTGGTGCACACAGTCAGCTCCTAAATTATTGGCACCCATACTAAGAGAAATAAGAAAAAATTTAATAAATAAAGCTCTGGTTAGAGGATTTAAGAGAGCTGTGCCTTTTAATTGAAGGGAATTTATTCTAATAAAATAAAATTGAATAAGCACTGTTTACTTTCTGACTAAAATCTTATGTGCTACAGTATTAGCACCCTCTAGGCGTTCTTATAAATATTTTATAATTGAATTTCATCCATTTTTGTTTTGCTTTTATTGTCATCATTATTTTTTATAATATTTACCTGAGTGTTTGTAAACACGGCTATATTTATCACCGGCATTATAAATACGAGGTGACGCTAAGGTCAAATCCCCATCAACATTCATCATTGTGAAGATTACAGAATACACAAATGAAATGATTGTGACCTCTGTCATCGCTCATCATCAGACCAGGTTAATGCTGTTACAAGCTTTAAAACGAAACCCCCGGTAGACACGAGATAACGGAAAAATCTTTTCTCTTTCCTTTTCCCATCACGCTGTTCGCTCCTGCATGTCTAATTGCTCCTTGGTGCTTTCGGAAACAGCATATGTCCTTGTTGCTATTGGATACTGAGCGCCGGCTGCATTAATCCTGCGTTTGTTTTTATTATTCTGGTGATGATCTTTTCTCTTTTTTTTTTTTTTTTTTTTTTTTAACTTCTTGACAACATAGTCGATGGCTTCCTCTTCGTTTTTTTTAGTTCAGCGCTTTTCCTCCACCAGCGTTTCTCTCAGAGGCAGCTCCCTCGCTCGTCTCCAATCAGATCGCGCTGAGCGGAATTTGATTAGCCCATGAAAGCCGACAGGTCTCTAAGGCAGCCATCGCCTCGTATTTACCTCCTAATGCAGGCGATCAGGAACATTTATGTGAACAAAATAATAACAGAGAAGCAACAGAAGGGATCAGGGAGAAACGCAGAGAGGCAAACATCGAGAGAGCAGGATGTACACACACACACACACACACCATATGGGATGAATAATATAGCAGAGGGCATTTATGCCAAGGACATGATGGATTGATAATGGAGTCATCTTTTTTTATATTTTTTTATTGCGTAATCGATATCCATTATTACATATATTTCTGCTCCTGGGATTTTGATGAGTATAATAGGGATTTCACTATTAGATTATTTTATAATGCTATAATCATGATAATTGTCGTAAGTTATCATGGGTTCTGCAATTAGTGACTCATTAGATTGCTTCCAAATATCATACAGGTAATAACTTGATGAAGAAAGTTAAATAATTAGCCTCAGGTATGGTAAAAGGTTGCTTTTGCAATATAAGTCCTAATTGTTCGGATTCCCAGGGAAAGAGCATTGCTATAAAAACTCGACTTAAAAGAAAAAAAAGAGAAATAGGGCCTCCACAAAACATTTAGAGATCCAGGCTTTATCTTGTGTGTTAACAAAGATGAGATGTGATAAATTAAAAGGCGTGAAGGGGTCATCACAAGGACATCTGTCTCCATCTGACAACATCTGAGTGTAAGATGAAGTGATAGCACCGACTCTTACTGATGGAGAAGGATGAAAGAACTCACAGAATCAACCTTAAGGTGGACAAATCTTAAGTTGGCCAAAACACTTGTCTAAACTTCACTCTCTTCCAAATGAATAAACTGCAATCATCTGTCTTCCACCAAGAGTTGGTTGGAAAAGGAAATGGTGTCCAAGAAGCGACAGGTTAAAACTGCTGCAACTTTAGACCAAGACACACCCCTAGGGACAGGATGTGTACTTTCTAAATGGCGTTCAATTGGATGAATGCAAGACAAGTACAGGACGACACATTCATCATATAAAGTTTGTCGTTTTCTTGGGAAACGGTTAAAACAAGACCATCTCCTATCATAACACTAAGGCACTGTTTTATATATATATAAAAGCAATGCCTGAAACATCAGTTTTGATTTCAGGCCTACCTTAATGGATTTCTGAAACTAAGGCTCCACTTCTGAGCAAGCTGCAGCTCGCCTCATCATAAAAATAGCTTTGCGTTTGTGAGCAGATGGTGAGGACATTTGTTCTTATTGGTCGTTTTACTGGTTCGTTTTATACTGGAGCACTTATAATGTGGCAATTTACCCAAACCTATCTCGCATTTGATGAGTGTATTGAGAATGAGACAGAGATGGCGAGAGAGAGAAAGCGTGAGTACTTGTTTACGTGCTTGATAATGGCCAAGGTTGATTATGGGCAGAATTGTGTTTGAATAATAAAGTTTGACTCTTAATGGCTGAACTAAGTGAACCTAAGTTATAAGTCTAATGTCTTTTTAGTTAGCTGTTTTCCTGTAGTGCACACAATGAGAGATTTCAGCATCCTCGACTGGCCGAGTTAACTGGTTGGAGCGCTGCTGAGATAAGCGGTTTAAGGCGTAAGCCTCTATGTGTACATGGTGATCAATCAGCGCTCCTGGCTGATCTATAGCCACTGTCAGTTGGTGTGGGATAGCCTGTTCCTTCTATTACACCTCCTCCTTCCATCCTCTTACACTCTCATTCCATGTGCTCCACTATAGGCATGCCAAGGTGTTTAAAAAAAAAAAAAACACACAGGCTCAATACGTTTCATTGGTATCTGCATGGCCAGTTGCTCGCAGCCCCGTCATGTGGGACAGAGCGATCGACAAAATCCTGGCAGCAGACCGGAGCTTGTTTTCTGCTTTTCTCTTAGATAATCTTTAGCGAGTTCTGAAATCAGTGACATGACCATCTCAAAGGTGATATTCATCCACATCTCATACACAGAGTTGTGTTCAGCCACCTGAGTGTCACTAGTCGAAGCTCCTCGGATTACCATTTCTAATGGTATGCCATAAATCAATCACCACCACTCAGTCTTGTCACGTCTTACCTGACAGCCAGTTTGGCTTCAGCTTTGACAGATGTGACAGATGCTTATAAAGCAGGAGGGAGTGCTCGGTCTGAAAACCTAGCCATGCATTACTGCTTTCTGACTTCGTCTTTTAAAGAGCCTTAGCTGTCCCTTTGAATATGGCCAGCAATTTGAAAGTATGATGTGTATGGTGGACACCAGTATGGGTTGTATGTATGAAAGTCTAGAAGGCCAGGGCTTGGCTTGTTAGCAGCGAACATATTTGACATTGTGGGGTTTTTTTTTTGTTGTTGTTCTTTCAACTTTGAGGAAAACGTTATCTACACCTTACGCTTGCCTTTGGTGCCCCTCCAGTAAAAGAGCACAGCCAATCTGCTCTCCAGGCTGAAATCGAGGGAATCGAACTTGCGATCTATGGATGATGGGCAACGCACAGTGTTTCTTTTGCACCACAAGGGAGCCGACTTTGTGTTTATGGACTTGTTTTTTCCTGTAGTTTCTTTTTTAACCAACGCTTTGATTGGAAATAAATGAGTGGAATTATGCATCACGACTGTTTTATAAACTTGTAGTTATTCAGTGATAAAATGTCACTACTGCGAAGTGATTAAGAATGTGATTCCGTGTGCGTACACAGTCAGCACTTTCTCATCCACTGGAGTCAGTAATGTCATTTTATCTCCCATTTTATCACATATTCCTGAGTGGTGATCCTGAAACTCATTATCATCAATGCATTTGACACTCAACCTTCTCTCAAATGCGTATAGCATTTTAATTGTGGTTTAATGAGTCGTTTATGTTTTTGTCATTCTGGATATTTAGCCAGCTCTTTAAGCCACTATTAAGATTGTTTAGTGTTGGTGGGGCTGCTGTGTATCTTGCTTTAATGCGGTTGTTGTCATGTAAATCAACCAAAACACTGAAATGATTACTTCCTGTTTCAGAAGATAAATACATTGATTAGCCATAATGCTAAAAACAATAACACTGAAGCATCCTAGGTTTTGGGTTCCACATGGCCTCTGAGGAGTGTTGTGTGGTGTCTGGCACCAGGATGTTGGCAGAGGAACCTTTGGGTGTTGTAGGTTGTGGGGTGGGGTCTCTGTGGGGCATCCCATTAGTGCTCAATCGGATTGGGATGTGTTGGAGCCTGCTGGTCCTCGTGTTCCGCGGGCTGTGGTTCTCTGGGTGTTCTGGTGCCCTTCTTTATTGGCCAGCATTGACTTTTTGTGCTGTATTGGCTTTTCTAAGGGGTTGGTCTGGGTGAGCCTTGGGTGCTCATGATCCTGCCACCAGTTTACTGGTGTGTAACTGATAAACAATGTTAATGTGTTACTGTTCAGTGGCTTCATTGTTTATATAGAGGAATCAAATCCTTCCAGTTGGAATTTGAGCTCAAGAAGTCTTTAAACGTAAAACTTGACTTGAAATTTGCTTATATATACTTTTCTTAACTCCTTACTAAAAATCTTACTGAATCTCCACGTCTCTACAGGTTCATCCAGGAGATTGAGTCGAGCATGGGTCCAGGGAAGCAGTGCCAACTCCGCACTTTCCTCACCTACTACATCAGCGAGCTGTTTCTGAACCAAGTGCGCACCGAGATCAATAAAGAAATAGAAACTGTCACTAAAGTCTCTGATCCTCTTAAGATCCTGGCCAGTGCGGACACCATGAAGAACCTGGGTGTCCAGAGACCTCTTCTACAGGTAGCCCCCTTTTTTTTTTTTTAACAATATTTTGTTTATTTATTGTTTAACCCCATTCCTCCTCTTAATTTACCCCTTTTTTATTGTATACTCTCTCTTGGTGTGGATTCAGAACATGAAATCATCGGCTTGATAAATTTCTTAATGGCCCAATTGACAGCATTTCGGTTCTAAAATACACCCACCAGATTCCCTCAAACTTTCTTCAGCGAGTCCTTTTACTCGTTTTTACTTTTCTTTAGTTTGCTACCCATCTTTCAGTTTGCTGTTGCGAGCCAAGATGCTCGTGTCTCAAACTATTCAGTAGCCAGCATCCAACATGCAAGTCTGGCACCGGAAGCTTTTCATTGGATAAAAGAGCAGAGATAAGAGGCATTATGGGACGTGGTGTCACTTCATACTGCAACCTGAGCTATGTTTATCTGACCTACCCAGCACTCTTCGTGTGTGCAGTCGTGCCTTCGCTTTCATTTTGAGATCACTGGCAGTTCGTTACAGAAGGGACCGCGGCGGGAGTTTACCGCCGTTTGTTTACGATTATGACTTCTCCTTAACGAGGACTGCGGCATCTTGCTAATTACCCTGCTGGGCTAATGAGCGCTTCTCCAGATAGCGACCGCTCCATAAAACCGCTCTTTTGTTTCGGGCTTTCTTTTTCTTTCATAATTACCCCAATTCAAAGACGCTTCTGCTCTATGCCTCCCAGCCCGCGTGCCGCATCCCTGGCCTTGTGCGTCTCTTTGTACTCGTGCTGCAGCTTTTCTTTTTAATAACGGTCTAATGAACTACTTCTTTTAAGCAGTGTGAATGTCTTTGTAATATTTTCCCATTTGGTGTTAGCTTGTAAATGTGTGTTTGTGTAGACAGCTATTTTGGAGGGAACATTTGTTATTTAAATGGTGCATTTACTTAAATAGTGACTCAGGCTGTTTCAGTTCAAAACCCTCCTCGCAAGCACACAGAGCCATAACATGTCTAAATAGTACCAGTGTCCTTTTCAACACCGTTTTGAGACTTCCCTTTGCAGCTCCTGAATGAAAGTAAATGCCGATATAGTTTCTGAAATTTTCCCCTACAGTCAAATTTAATCCCTGCATGGCAGCTTTAGTCTCTGCTTCACTGGTTCAGTCTTTACAGGATTTTTATTTTTTTATTTTTTTATTACTGCAATAAGCAGTTTTATTTGTAGATGCAACAGCAACTTCAGAGAACTTGTCTGAACCTGAGAAAGAAACGCAGTAACACCACTTGCACCTTACAGTAACTGGGCTGGGAGGTTTTGCCACATCCTCTCGTACAGTCCTGACCTCGCTCCAAGCCATTTCCACATGTTCGGGCTATTAATGGAGTTCCTGGGATGCCGGCGTTTTTAGATGTGAATCAGACAGTCCGGTCATGGTTACAGCGTACTGAGAAAACTTTGTACATCGTGTCCAAACACTAATAAAACACTGGGATAAGTTCATTAGTGTAGCAGAAGATTATATAAAGGAATAAAGGCAGTTTTCTGTGCAATGAAAAGTCGCAGTTTGACTTGAACGGCCATCAAACAAAGAGCCTTGTAAGTAGGACTTCTTTTAATTCTGCTTCCGCCTTGTGCGTGTTTAAATTGTTAAGTTATACCACAGTATAGCGAACCTGTGAAATCTTTTGACTACCTTATCATACTTTGGAATCTCTAGTAAGGAGTGTGTTTGAATAGTCCTAATAGGTCGAGAACTGAAGAAATCTGTCTAAATTCCTCTTTCTTAGCGTTTACTTAACGCTGTATTTCGTTTCTATTCTATTGCAACAATTTTAGTGCCTTTTGTGTCTCATTTTGAAGTCCCAGTGCTCTCCAGGCTTCATTGTAGTATCCAATTTTTTTCCCTCATATGAAAAAGGCCAAGGCGTTGAAGATGGAATTGACCTGGGCTCAGTGGCTCGTCGCTATGAACAGTCATCCGTTATACGAGGAGCCATTTTAAAGATGAGCATGATTTCCTCTCCATATTGTGGCATATTGTGGATTGCCTTTGTGATCACTCCTGCGCCAAATGGAAGCGTGCAATGATGCTTACAGTAGTGCTCTCCTGTGGTGGAGTTCAGCAGACAAAGACTGGGGGGGTGTGCACGCACACACAAAAACACACACATTTGTTATTTGTTATAAGGTTTCATTTAATCTATGAGATGCCTATTGGTGCTTGATTTTATCAGTTATGCAAAATAGATATTTCACCAAGCCACATTAAATCTGTACCACAGATTTATTAACAACATCCCAGATTTGCTAATATCGACAATGTTTTTGTGGAAGCTTGAACAATTGACACTAAAGTACACTAAATATGAGTTCTCACTCCAAAAAAGTTGAAACTCCAATATTAACTGATAGGCATCCTTTTTTGGTTATGATGTGTCTATGCCGTGTCTTTGCATTCAGTCTAGGCAAATAAGGAATATACTATATCAAAAAAAAATCTCAGTGGAAAAATAGAATTCTGTACCTTTTTACCCAAAAAGATACAAGCAAAAATGACAGCTGCATTTTTTTAAACGAACCAAACGTTGGTCCTAACCAGCTTGGACTCGACCATACCAGTTCACATCAAACCAAACCAGCTTAGGTTAAACAATACCAGTTCACAACAAAACAAACCAGCACAGACTTAACCATACCAGTTCACATCAAAGAAAACCAGCTTAGATTAAACAATACCAGTTCACAACAAACCAAACCAGCTCTGACTAATTAATACCAGGTCACACCAAACCAGCTCAAGGTTCTCAATCGTTCTCTGGCTTTCCCTAGCATTGTCCTACGAACCCACAATGCCACCCAAATCCTAAATGTAGCTTAGAGGTCACAGATGCTGCAGTTTGTACAGTATAGCCAGTGTTTGAGCTCCATTTCTGATGCACAGGCAATTTTTGATTACCAGCTCTGAACTTTGACCTCTCCACAGCAGCTAGTTATCCTCTGATAATGCTGGCTTGTACAAACAGCTGCTTTAGCAATTGCAGTAATGATATTATTAAGTCTCAAACTGTTTCCAGTGTTTGACTTGGGGGTCTGTCTGGGCCTCTTCCTGACGAGCACAGAGACGTGGTGGTGTTTCGTTCACTGTTTTCTTCCTGCAGTGATGAGACAGGGTGTGTTATCATCCTTTGCCTAGGCTTCGGCAAACAGCGCTGCATTACTGTATCACCTCTTTTCTTACATTTCATTCCTCTTCCTCTTTCACTCTCTCTTTCCTCTGGAACACTTTCTTCTCTCTGTGCAGTGCGTACCTGTGTGGCTCGGCGATGCTATCTGCACTCGCTGACTGATTCATTTAATTAGAAATGTATCTCCAGAACGGGGGGGAGTGGGGGGGTGGTTTGACTCTGTAACCCAGCTGGAGATTAGCTCTATAAATCTTTTCCAGAACCGGCTACTGGATTCTGATAAAGACCGGATGTCCGCAGTCCGGTCCCGCCCACCTTTTACACACAACCTCAAGCTTTATCGCTTCAACATGGACACCTTTACAGTTCTATGCTTTTAGCACTTTATGGTCACAAAGCTGCATCCAGGACTACGCTGCTAATTTTCCTCACAAGATGTTCCAATTCCCAATTAAACCCAAGACCAGTTCACCTCCTGGACCCCTTGAGCTTTTACAGGGCAAATTGGGATGATTTGGCTTTTTTCCTGCTCATGTTCGTCTTTGAGAGATGATCGAGGACGTCATTGAACGGCAGCTCAAGTCCCTACAGAAGTGCCGACACGGACCCGGCGTCGTGGTCTAGCAATTGAAGCTGACCTTTTTAATCCCCCTGTATTCACTCTCTCAATCTCAGTCAGTCACGCACACAAACCTGAAGATAAACTAATGAGACTGACCTTTCTATCTCTGCCTCGGCATGTGTTGCTTGGCCATTCTGCGTATTTGTGTGTGTGAGTTGGAGGCACCTGCTGATTGGCTCCCAACAGACGCAGCTCCATTAGGAGCGAGTCGCTCAATTGTGGCACAAATACACAGCGTGGGCCTTTATTAACGAGTGCCGAGACAGCCAATCAGGGAACAATGTGGCCTGAAGGAGCATTGTGTCCTCTCTGATTAGGGCAGCGGTGCTCCGGATACTGTCATGACTAAAGGAACACACACACGGATAAACACACACTGTCTGTCTATATGCAACCTACACTTTTAAAATGCCTGACTTTTCTTACACTGATTGGTTCTTACTGTGTTTGTGTGTCCTTGAAAAATCAGTTAGCACATGAAAACATTTTCGGTTCTGTTTAGTTATGTAAAGCTATAACTTACATAACAGTGTATGACTTGCCGTTCTGTGTGCTTCAGAGTTTGTCATTTATGCAACATGGTAAGAATTCAGACAGCACAAATTAACATTATTTCTACTACAAGGCCAATGTTGGTAATTACAGCTTCAAAACATTCACTGTCAGAAGTAATTAGCTTGTTTGCAGCATTAAAATTTAAAGGTCCAGTGTTTTACTTTTTCCGTATACAAGTTAACACATTTCTCAGAGCTTCTCCAAAGTGTGTGTATGTTAATGCTCCAGTTAAAGTACCCCTCAGACAATGTTGTTGGTTTTTTTTCAATATCTCAAATTCCCTTTCACTCCTCTTCCGAACACGCCATTTCAGTGTCTATGTAAATGAGCTACTGATGAGCCACTCCCTTGGTATATGCGGCACCTTAGCACATGTAGATAAACCTTCAGGGGAGGAGAAATGGGAATTTGGAAAGATTAAGTACATCTTGACAAGTATTTTAAAAAAATTGAGATAGAGGACAAGGAAGCAAGCTTTCAATGGCTTTCTTAAGGGTTGAAACTGAAAGGAAGATGAGGGAGATTAAGTCTAGATGGTGGCGGTAATGCAACATAGTGATTGCCAACCACCAGTAAACATCAAGAAGACAAGACAAGAAGACTTTTCCATGGATGTCAGCCGCTCTTAACCAAGTAGAACGGACAAACAAATTAGTGAAAAAGGACAAAAAGCAGGGACTTTTTTTCTTCTTCTTTTTTTTCTTCTTCTTTTTTTTCTTCGTTTTTTTGTTTGTACATGCACACTGGAGAACCATCTGAGCATCTTAACATGACAAAACAAGGTCCATTTTTCCAACGGTCTTTGGAAAAAAAACAAAAATATATCTAATTGACTCACAATACCCTCAACACCCTCAGTAACTTTGGAATTCTAGTCAAGAGGTTGCATCATCCACACAAGGCCTGTTTGCACTTGTTGTCTTCTTGAAGCATCAATGTCTCCATTCTTGGTCTCTATGAGTGAAGCAAGATTTAGCTGCTGCTTTTGCTGCTAACTTTTCATACTCTTCACTTTTCATAATCATTCATGGTGCGTTGTAATTTTTTGTTTTATGTAATTGGCCAGGCTGACTTTGATCAGAGGCCGGCCGATCAATCAGAGCACCGTTATTAGGAACTGAGATGAACACAGTGCAGGTCGCGGCTTACTGTTCCTGCGGCTTTCAGGTCATACTGCAACTCTTTTCAAGTCACCTTTCTCTTATCTTGCTCATCGTTAGTCAGAGGTAGCGCTGTGAGATCTGTCTGAGGAAGACTAGCTGTGGTTTTATCATCTTTTCACTTGCCTTATTTCAAACCAACCGTCCTGACAGAGATGGTCAAGTCTTTGCTGTGGCGTTTTCTGCTCGATTGGTGTTGAATACAGTTGTCTGTTAGAACTTTCACCATGCTTACATACTGTAACACCAAGGGCAACATAGTTTAAAAAAGACTCCAGAGCAAGTTTAATCTAGTCATGACTCACACACACACATATAGAGGGTAAAGTTCTGTCCTAGAGCTTTCCTCCTGTACCTGTGCCCACTGAGCTTCAGCACTGGTCCCTTTCTGCCTAATCTATCTGCAGCAGCGCTGCCGTGACACCTGAGGTGCGAGTGCTGCGTTTCTTTCAGGTAACCTGTCAGCTGAAAAAGGTCCTCCTGGAACGAGATAGCGAGAGAGATGGGAAAAGAGCTAATCTGTGCCTGCGGAGAGGGAAAAGCGAGAGATTGTCACAAAAGTGTTGGTAGAATGGAGGGATGTAGAGCAGAGCAGAGCCGAGGGATAAATGTGTGTTTCATGAGTTCATCCTCATGCTGAGTTCTTCAGAATATAATTCGTTTAAATTAATGTGCGTCTCATCGCCCGGTGTTCGTTCCTTTCCCAAAAGCGTTCTCCCCATACGGAGCTCTTTATGGCATGCGCGTGTTTGTGTTAAATACACCCCTCTTCATGTGGTGCTGATGTTTCAGAGAGAGCGATGGAGTCCCCGCGTGGGTCTGGCGGTTAGGTGTAGATCTCACCGCCTGTGAACTCATCATTTAAAAAAAAAAAAAAAAAGACCAGATTACGACTCTCGTTACTTTAGCTCTAAAAACACACCCACACAGAGGCATTAATTCTGCTCATGATGCCTCATTTGCACATCACATAGCTCTCACACCTGGCTCTTCAGTGTCACACACGCACACACACGGGCGCGCACATGAGGATGTGATGGATGTCGGGGCTGATTTGCATTCGTTCAGTAATCGTCCGGCCGGCAGAGATGGCGCCGAAATGGAGCGAGAGCGCTCCTTTATTGAAATTACACCCATTAGGACACGAGTAATCCCACGCTGCAGGGATTCGCATGCTCCAGAGACGGGCTTTGTGCCTCAGGTGTTTCCAGAGTAGAGCTTCTCCATCGTGCACGCACACACACACACACACACACACACACACACACACACACGACCAACATGATTGAAATTTATTCACCATCGATCATGATGCTTAAATTACTCTTACTTATGTTAACACCTGGATTCTGACAGAAATTAAAGGTCCAGAAACACATCTGGATACCTGGTCACATCTCCAGATGTGGTTCTGGGATTTTCCTTTCCTGTAAAAGAGTAACATAAATCCTTATCAAAATAATATCAATAAATAATATCAAAAGCCTTTGGTGCGCACACACACACACACACACACACACACACACACACACACACTTCACGCTGGGTTATAGGGTCTCAGAGGCTCACAGTGGTTCTGACAATGATGAATGGACCATCAAGATGCCCAGTGAGACTGTTGTGGGAGTGTGTTGTGCTTCGATGACTTGAGTAGACGTGTGTGTGTGTGTGTGTGTGTGTGTGTGTTGGCATGAGTGAGCAGCACATTCAGGTTAAATACTCTGAACTCACCAAGCTCCTGGGTCAGGGTTGGATTAATGGGAAAAGCCCCTGACCCATTACAGAGGGCAAAAACACACACACACACACACACACACACACACCAACCACTGCTGACTTTCTTTATACCATGTGCCAGTCTTCTGCATGTCCACCGATATCTATGGTACAAAAAAAGGACAAGTCCTGACCTGAGTCTTTCATCTGTAAGATAAACAGCTTACAGAATACATGTACTGTAATAGTATAAATATTACTTTTAGAAATATAAAATGTCAAAATAACTATCAGTTAATAAATACAGTACATTTGATGTTTGTGGAAAAGCGTCTTTCCTGTTATCACTGACTTTGTAGCAGCTATAAACTTTACAACACCAGCCTGTGCACTGACATTACGACCGCACAGCCACTTCCATCTCACGCACTCACTCAGTCAATCATCATTTGTACCGCTTTATCCCGTATACAGGGTCACCGCGGGGTGCCTGGAGCCTATCCTTTTGGCCACGACTGTATATACGGTAAAAGTGGTCTATAGAAACCATCACATATTATGAAAAACCGTCAAATGCGGCTTGTTATAGAGAACAAAGTAACACCTTCTGACCAATCAGATTGAAGACTTCAAGTCAGCACTGTGTGTTGTATAAAGAAACAAACGCCAAAACACCTGATGCACTTCCTTCAGAGGTGTGTTATCAGTCATGTAGCAGCTATACAGCAGGTTCGCGTGATTGGTTTCATAACTGGCTGGATTATTTGCCAGTCACATCACAACCCATCAAGCGGCAAGGTCGAAGGGGCGAAATGAGACGTTCACGTAGTGAATTGACGTAGCGTAAAGGAAATCCTTAAATCTCATTTCTTAAAATACTCATCATGGATTGCGCGCGCTAATGAATAAATTTCCACAGATGGAGAAGCTGAAAAAGCCTTAATACACATAAGCCGAGAGCATAGCTGCGCATCAAGGCGTAATCAAGGCTAATGCCATTGTGAGGTTGCTTTAAGCGCTGTGTTCGTGTGTGAAGATGTACACGACGTGTCAGAGGAAAGAGAGAGGATCCTTTCCACTTTCTCTTCGGCGTTTCAGCATGTCATATGAAATATTTCCTTCACCGCAGGACAAACGTGACGGTGACGGTTTGCTTTCTGTCCTCCAGCACTCTCTTGCTTTGCTTCTTTACTTCTTTACTTCAGCCTCTTCTTCTTTCTTCTTTTACCTTCTCTTTGCGCCTTGATTACTTTTTAATGATTTCCTGAGCTAAGACAAGTGGCTGTGTTCAATGAGCAGGATTAGACTGTGTCGCAGAGCACCAAGGGATTTGTTACTCGAATAATTGCACTCTACAAAAAATAAAAATAAAGATTTGAAAGACTTATCAGACGATGCTGGTCACGCTGACCAAGCGCTCTCCTTAATAATTTTAGGTGGAGATATCTGCAGAGTTTTGCTATTTCACAAACACACACACACCCACACTCACAAACACACATTTTGTAGAACTGTGAGAAGATGATGGAGTCGTTCCAGCGAGGCCACAGCGTTGCCTGTCAAGTCGTCCCCCGCTGTCACAGGCTGACACAAAACCCCGTGTTCAGCTGCAGTCATGGATCATTACACCCCCCCCCCCCCCTTTCGATGTATTCCTCAGAGCTGCTAGCAGAGCACATTGATATGTAGAACAGATTCCAGATGAAGTATTGTCTTACTAAGGATGCTGCTTCCCCCTGCTGGTCGGGGTTTGTCCTAGGGTCTCGTCTTTGGTGCTGGGAAACGCTGACTCTGCAAACTTGCCACTTGTACTTCTGTCAGCGCATCTTTAACTCCTCATGCCGTTCATGCTACAGGCAGCGCTAACGACGCCGTGTGAGTATCTGTGTATCTTCTCTCCACATGTCTTGGCTGCGATCCATTACACTGTGCCAAAATGGCACTCGATGCTCCAACAGCGAGGGTATGTCAGAGAAAAGAGGCATAAAGCTTGGACAGAGAAAATGGACCTGATGAGGCAGATAGAAGAGTGAATGCATGCATCGACCATGCTTCGTTTCGTCCATTAGTTCCAGCACTGTGACTCGTCTTTAACGCCAGCCGTCCTTGTCCTCGTGTGCTCATGCATTGTTGGATTTCCACCGTCACGCGCACACACACACACACACACACACACACACACACACAGTTATATCAGTAACAGCCACTCAAGCCATGGCATCAGGATCTGGCAGGTGAATGCATGGCCTGATTGTGTTCCATTTATACTGTAGAGCGCTCGATGCATTTGCACATCGAGTACGCGCTGACTAGCGGGTCGCTCCGTCTCTGGGAAATGGCCGAGCTGTCGTTCGCATCTGAAAATGACACCGCCAGCTCGGTTCAAGCCAAAGCCTTCTGCTCAAGCACCGCAGACAATACCGGCCGTAATCAATACCCCTTAAGCAGTACAGAGAAAATTGTGTTTAAAAGGTTTGAAGAAGAGAACTTATCAGGCTTTTCATGTCTGTCAGAGTGATCCGCACTTCTCAGCTCATTATTTCTAACTCTCAGCCTTCTAAGAAGTTCTAAGAACTGCCGTCCGGTGCTTATGCTAAAACTCTTAATCACAATCCGCTCATCCTGAATCTCCTGTCTTTGTCACTCTCGCCTCTGGTTGGTTTGCTTGTTAGGGGATCTAGGTTTACATTCAGATTTCCGTAAATCGAAAGCACAAAAAAGGGCACTATTTATTACAGGTAAGTACTGTAGTGTATGCATAGTCGGTAATTCATGTGTGGTTTTGCCTAAAGTATACTGTAAATTACCATAAAACTGTCCAATCAGGAGCCTCATTCATCAGCACATGAATGTTTTAAACTTGTGTGTGGTTTTGGTGACCAGAAAAGGCCAGTTTGGTGCTTTTTAAAGGAGACATACAGTCACAATTTTTCATAGGTTAATATGATTCTTTAGGGTCCTAATGAAAAGTTTGTAATATACTTTAA
>JAQQZS010000004.1:3733539-3744587 GCA_030068045.1 Platyallabes tihoni | reverse complement strand
CTCTCTCCTCTTCTGTTTCCTTTACTCTCTCTCCTCTTCTGTTTCCTTTACTCTCTCTCCTCTTCTGTTTCCTTTACACTCTCTCCTCTTCTGTTTCCTTTACTCTCTCTCCTCTTCTGTTTCCTTTACTCTCTCTCCTCTTCTGTTTCCTTTACTCTATCTTTTCCATTTTTATTACATTCTTCTCTCCACTTTAGTTTCCTTTACTTTCCCATCTTCTGTTTCTTTCATCGTTTCCCTGTCTTTTCTTTTTGGCTTTACTGTTTCTCTCTACTCTTGTATTCTCTATATAATTTATTCCACGCCCCTGCTTACCGTTTCCTCTCCTGTTTCATTGCTCTTTTCTTACCCAAGTCATTTACATGTTTTTCTTTACTGATTCTTCATCTGTCCTTTCTCATTTACTTTTTTTGTCTCTACTCACCCGTGTCCTTTCATTTACTGTTTTCTCTCCTATTTCCTCTTGGGGTTTTTTTTTTTTTTTTTTTACTTTACTTGTTTCCTTTACAAACTCCTTTTTTGATTTTCAGATTTTGAAAAATCTTTTTTTTCTTTTCCTGTTCCTGCTCCTTTACAGTTTTATTATCTCCTGTTTCATTTTCTGTTTCTACTTCTCTCCCCTTGTGTCCTCTACTCTCCTGTTTATCATTTATCTCCCCACTTTTCCCTTTAATCTTTATTTTCTTCCTGTCCACACACACACATCTTCACTCATATTGTCTTCACACTTTCCTTTTCTTCATCATCCTCACTCTGTTTCCTCTTCTTTCTTTTCCTCCTCACTCATGTTTTTTTTTTCTCTTTACTTCTTACATTTTCTTCACACAGATCCTTCCCTTACTTCTATTCAACTCTTCCTCCTATTTTTCTTCCCTGTTTCCTCTCTTCTGCTCTTTTTTTTTTTTTTTTTTTTTACCTCCTTCCGCTGATCTCCTGTTTCTCTGGTTACCTTTCATCCATTTTTCTTTTCTTCCCACCTTCTTCCTATGATATATTCCTCTCTCCTCTTCTGTTCACTATTGTATGTTTAAGGATTCGATCGTGATACCTGGTGTTGTTCAAGAAAAAAAGCGTCTGCGTTCGATTCGATCCTTCTGATTCGATCTTACTGTTCTTCTTCCCTTTCTCTATCTCAGGGCGGCGTTTGCTAAGGAGTCCGAGGTTCTGACGGGGAACCTGGGAGACAAGCTGATTCCTCAGAATGAGATTCTGAGGGACGTCAGTGACCTGAAGGCTCTGGCAAACCTGCAAGAAAGCATGGAGTGGCTGGCGGTTTCCCTCAAAGGCTTCTTCTCCAGCTTCCCCCAAACCTCCAGTAAGTGTGTGTGTGTGTGTGTGTGTGTGTGTGTGAGAGAGAAAAAAGAAAAAATGTACAGTAATTAGTATAATATAATAGTTGCATATTTCCTGTGAGGAACCCCTCTGCTTCTCTTCACATCACGGTGGCTTTTCTACTGTCCCTCAAACCAGTAAATTAACTATTTTATATTTTTTCCTCTCTAACTCTATTGTTATTTTCCCCCCCTTTTTGGCATGGTAGGAGGAGGAGGAGCAAATAGTGCTCCAGAGAGCGTTGCTCCAGAAGTAGATAAAAATTCAATAAGAGCAGTGTGGGGGACGTGGCATAATTATCATTAATTCTGCGCACTGCCAGTAATGGAGTGTTTTATCATGGCGGGACAGCCTCAGTATTGTTCATTATTTAGTGTTTGCAGAGCTGACGGGACCGTCGGTGAAGGAAAAACCCTTATCTTTCTCCTCCTAAAGCCCCCCTTTCCCTCCTTCCTCACACACACACACACACACACACACACACACACACACATATATATACACACACCTCCCACCCAACCGCGCTCCCTACCCAAATTGGATTTTATATTACAGAGCCAGTCAGGTATGAACAAGTCATTTTCTCACAGCCTTGTCTTGCAGCTTCATACACGCTCGCCAGTGTAATGTGGGCGAGATTAAGGAGCTTCTCCATGCTCACTTTGGAGTGCAGCGAAGGCAAGTGTGTGTGTGGGGGGGGTGGACTTTTCCTCTCAGGTGACCTTGAAAGAGCCAGAGATGGAATGAAACCCGGAGAGATAGGCAGAGAGCAGCTCTTCTCCAGGCGGAGACCGCCTGAGTGGCAGCATCCAGTCACCTGTAGCCCCTTTCTGTCTGTCTGTGTGTGTGTGTGTGTGTGTGTGTTGAAGAAGCTTTTTGTTCAGTAGAAACTGCAATTTTCTATTGAATTGATTAAAATATTTTCTTTTATTTTTAATGTCAATGTCTCTAATTTCCATCTCTGTACCTGAGAAGTTTCACAGTAATGTTTTTTGTTTTGTTTTGTTCGTTAAGCCACACAGTGACCTATACATCATAATATCAACCATAAAAAACATCTAGTTTAAGGCATGAACCAGCGAGAATCAGGTGCGGATGATGCTGAGTGGTTGGAACAGACGAGAGGAGAAATGAGGTTGCTGCAGCTGAGGTTGCTACGTACATAAACAACCAGTTTTTTAATTGTACAATATCTAGAAACTTTGCAGCCTGTCAGAGTAAAATATTTAAACATTTCTTTTATTTAATGTATATCATTCAATTAATTTTAATTTAATATGAAGAAATGAGGGGTGTCGAGACTTTTGCGCAGTTGAATCTACGCAAAATAGGCTGTATTAGTGGATCAAAGGGAACATCAGTGTATCTAGCACAAGAGGTATAGATCTCAGACTTCCTCATATGATGTAGTTTCAGTTTATAAGGCAATAAGTCGTGAAAGAATTTGATATTATACAGGTTCGGTTTAGATTCATAAATAAACGATTCAATATTTCATAACACCACTGAATCCTCCATGATACAATTTCAGTTCATAAGGAAAAGAGTCGATATTTAATGATATCATTAAATCTTCTATAATATATGATTTCGGAATGATAAGAACAGGAGTCAATATTTGATGTGATTAAAACTGCTTCACTATGAGTCATGAAAAAATCTTTCAGTCTGCTTTCATTAATGCAGTAAGTCATAAGGAAAAGTTTGGACATGTGATGACATCGTTGACACCGCTGCAATATTTCATTCAGAGCCATAAGGAAACAGTTGATGATACTGAATCTTTTACAATACCATATGATTCAGAGGTATTAATAAATGATTTGATAATTGGTGGTAATTAATTTTAATATTAATTTGAATATTCTATGATGAATTTATCCGCTGTGATATAAATGAGAGTAACATAAGGAAGCAATTTGTTATTTGATGATAATAAATCTGCTATATGGCGGCACAGTGGCGTAGTGGTTAGCGCTGTAGCCTCACACCTCCAGGGTCTGGATTCGATTCCCACCTGTGCATGGAGTTTGCATGTTCTCCCCTTGCTTGGTGGGTTTCCTCATATTCCCCATACTGTATGTAGTAACGCGTTTGCTAAGTGGCGCCACAGACAGATGGACACGAAGCGAGGTCTTGCGGAAAAAAGGGTCTTTTTTTTTTTTTATTTTATTTTTTTTTGGGTAATCGGGAAAAGAAGTTTAAGGAAGGAGGATGGAAAAAAGGGGAGGAAAGTGGTGAAAGTGTGCACGTGCGGGTGTGGAGATAGTGCCCAGCTAGCATTTGCGCACCTGCAGAAGGGGAGACCGCCTACCTAGTGAGCCTATGGAGGGAGCGAGGAGCCACAGAAGATTGAGGCATGCATGTGGCGCAGAAGTTGATTGACAGCATTCCAGGGCGAATTGCAGAGGTCTTGAAAAAGAAGGGTGAACACCGCAATTACTGACACTTTGCATAAACTTAATGTAATTGTCAACAAAAGCCTTTGATGCTTATGAAGTGCTTGTAATTATACTTTAGTATACCATAAATATTTGTGTAATTCTCAAAACTTTTAGCCAGTCATATGGAAACAATGAATTATGCTATGTAAGATTCATACAGTATGGAAGTGATTCAGGGCTTGATTATGAAACCGCTGTCTATAAAGAAACAATTCAATATTTGATAAGAATGAATCTGCCATATATGATTCAGAGTCATTATGAAATGATTCAGGATTTGATTATGTCGTACAGTAGAACTTGCTGCGATTTAGCGTCATAAGGAAACACAAGGATGATGTTAAATGTGCAATGATGTGATTTCAGAGTCATAAGGAAATGATTTAACATTTGATGATAATGGCAGGCAATATTAGATTATAATAGATTGATTGAATGATTAAATTGGAATGATTCACGATTTGATATACGTCTTTGAACGATTCGATTTAGAGTCGTAAGGAATCAACATTTGATATCGCATCTGCTCAGATATGTTTTTATATACTAGTTAGGAAATGATTTGATATTCGAATAAAAAATTAATTTGCTTTAATATGATTCAGTCATAAGGAAACAATGTAATATCGAATGAAGCTATTATATCTAGTGCAATATGATGTGATTCAGAGTCTCTATCTCTATGTTCAGTCCATGAGGCAGAAATTCACCATGAGACACTACCACTGAATCTGCCACGCTCTGATTTTTATTTCGTAACGCAGCGATTCGATATCTGATGATATAGCACTGAATCTGCTACAGTACACTACAGTATGATTTGACTTCCACCGATCGATATTTCTGTTCTGGAATATGTGAATGATGATGAATAAAAATCTTAGAACGGTCTATAAACTTCTGTAAAGGGCCTTCAGGGGAAACTTTGCTTCAGATGACCTTAGAAATATTTTCCCCTGAAATGCTAATAACGCTGATGGTGAATGACATTTAGAAGTCGAGTTAGCGTCATGGAGATGAGTTAATGCTAGCTTGTGTGTGTGTGTGTGTGTGTGTGTGTGTGAGAGAGAGGCGACACTAGGGTGTTTTGTTTAGTTTTTTCCTCCTCCCTGTTTGCAGACTTTAATGATCCTGAGTTTTAACAGTGCACCTTAATTAAGACTAACTAGTGTTCCGGACGTGTCTCTGGAGACTCGTTTTTTTATTTATTTATTTATTTTAACGAGTAAACAAACGCAGTGCGCTGTAGCTCTGTAGCCTTTGGTGCTGTGTAAAGAAATTGGAGGTCAAGTGATGTGCATCTAGTTCTGCCTTTGGTGCTACCATTAAGATAATGTATGCATGCACACACACACACACACACACACACACACACACACACACACACACACACACACAGAGAGAGACAGACAAGCACACTGTGTCTTAACCGTAAAAGATTGACTCACTCACTTTTATAATTTAAAAAAAAAAATTTTCTTCTTCCGTGTTCATCCCAAGGGCTGAATCTCTGAGTTATAGCTGTGGAGGCACAGAGAGAAGGTCAGAGGTCACAGAGCTGTGCTCTTCTTATGCAGAAGTTAGTGCTGTTACTGTAGATGAATAATCAACACTCTCAGATGAGCGCATGCATAATTCATGAGTCTCTCCCTTTCTTTCTTTTTCCTGCTTTCTTTCACACTTGCTCTGGGATTAGTGCCAGTTCAGGCTGCAGAGGTCAGAATTATTTTACGCTTGAAGGAACTTTTTTTTTCTTCTTTGCCGCTTTCATGGTATACTGTAGTAAGAGTTAAACCTCGTGGTGACTAATGACCAGCGGCTAAGCTCAGTTTCAGCACTTGTTTCCCCCCTCTCTGTTTAACCTGAATGTTCAGTATGTTTGTGCGAAAGCTCTTTCCGAGCCCGCGAGTGCTCCAGAGAACCGCTCCCCGGTCCTCTTGACGATGATGTGAACCTTGGCGGTGGTCCACAAGCTTAAAACGTAAAGCGCTGCATGCTGACAATAACGTGATTGGTTCTGTTCATTTTAATTAAATTGTATTTCTATAGAGCTTTTAACATTGGTCATTGTCGCAAAGCAGCTTTACAGAATGAAACATTTATGCACATGAATTAGAACAATTATCACATGGTCCCTGATGAGCGAGTTGAGAAAAACTTCCTGAGATGACAATAGGAAGAAACCTCGAGACTCAACAGGGAACCCATCCTGGTTGATCAGTTTATCAGGCTGGTGCTTTTACTGATCAGCAGGTTGGATGTTCAAGCCCCAGCACAGCCAAACTGCCACTGTTGGACCATCGAGCAACGTCCTTTACCCTCTCTGCTCCAGGGGCGCTGAGGCTTCTCTCTGACAAAACAACCTGGGATAAAAGTTTACTTTAAATGTATAGTAACAGTTAAAAGTCTGGACACAAGTGTGGATTTATTTTTTCGAAATTCTTGAACAATACTGGATGTTTTTCAAAGCTATGAAATAACACATGTTACATTAAGGAAATAAGTAACAACAACAAGTGTCAGTTGTTATTTTATTACATCGAGGTCAGCTTTTCTGGAACAGTTCTTGCAGGAACAGTATCGTCAAGTGCACATCACGCCTCATGATGAAACTGTCTCTCATGAAGACCTTCTCAGTAGAGAAAACAAGACCAAAACTTACCTCTGCTGCAGAGGAGAAGTTCATTTAGAGAATGACCAATTAATAACAAACAGCACCTCAGATTAGAGCCGATATGAAGGATTTACAGAGCAGAAGTAGCAGATACACATCTCAATATCAACTGTTCAAAGGAGATTATTGTGTATTTTGGATAAACGCCTTGAGCGTAGAAAGAAATAAACATCAGGAAAGACCATGAAGTTAGAAGACATGTCCAAACCTTTTAGTGGTAGTGTCTACAGTATGTGTGACAAATAAATCAGGATTCCGTTAGTCTAGGGTTTTCTGATTATTTGTCCTTTAATACACATCTTACACAGTGAAAAAGAGAGAGGAAACAAGCAAAAACAAAAAAAACTGAAAAAGTCTCCTTCTTCATGCCACTGGTCCTAAAAATATTTTTCAAAACCCCAAATGGACGAACCGAGTGTTTAATGCTTTACAAATCTGTGTAAAGAGTTGCGAAGTCGTGGATCAAATCGGAACAAACTGTACTAAGAGAAAGCAAATCTGTGGTGATAAGCCCCGCCCACAAACACTGATTGCTGAGAATGCAGTATTCAAACCAAGTGTGGAAAAGTTTCTCAAGTTCTTCGCATTATACAGTTTAATCAGTTTAAACACCTCTAAGGTTCTGATGTTCATGTCTTATGTTCAAGACTCGAATCTGACCGAGTGCCAGCGCTGCAGTGGAGAAAGTAATTAGTGCAGAAAAAGATTGAAGATTGAAATAAACTCTAAGGCGAGTCATTGGTCCTCCTCCAACTTGCACTCGCTGTAAACTAACCAAAAAAAAAAGATAAAAGTATCAGCGCCAACATTTAGTTAAACGCATCTCCGTCAACCTTTCAGAAGGCAGAGAGATATTTATAAACGCCTATATCATCACATCACGGAGAATCTCAGAAAGCACTTTTGTCACTTCTTTAACACTTCCCTCATCTCTTTCCGAGGCTCTTCCTCCCCACAGATGGCACCGACAGACGCTCAGGCAGAATACGGTTTAGGGGAGGAAAAAAAAAAAACTCGCAAGACAGACAAAAACGTGACACGTGAAAAGTGGAAAAAAGAGAGACTCTCACGTGCCGGCGTAGAGACAGAGAGACGTCGGTGTGTTAGCTGTTCCGAACTGGCGGCTTCATGCGGCATAGTTTTGATCACATCATCAAAGTGGGACGAAGGATGATGAGGGAGAGAAAGGGTGGTTCCATTGCTTTTTGATCTCACAACAGGAGGCACACAAAGACAGAAACAGGTGCACACACACATACAGGGTTTCAGTGGAAATGAATATGTCCACACACACGCGTTAATACACACGAGTGTATCAGTACATGATGGATCAGAGAATGCCTTTCATGCCAGGATTTGAAATGCACAAGCAGTTTGCTAGCCAAACACACACACACACACACACACACACAAACTGTAGCTCAATGCACGTGTTCACACTTCCAAACTTAAGCCATGTAACCCACGTTTCTGGGTTAATTGCAGATTGGTTTTGCATCCAGTTATTTTTTTTTTTCCTTTTTAAGACATGGCTGCAGTCCAGAACTGTAAACTGTGTAAGAACCAGAACAACAACAAAAAACGCAATTCTGTTTACTTGTGCTAATTACACACACACATATCTTTCTCTCTCTCTGTCTCTCCTTACTGTTCTCTTTCTGTCTCAAAATGCCAACAGTTCACTTTTCTGTTTCTGTTCACGCCCTTCCCTGATTAAGAACCATTATCTCTAATATAAACACTGCTAGAAATATTAAGAAACATGGAGCACATGGTGACAGAAATAAAACAAAACCAAGCATTTTTTTGGTTAATATTTGTGTTATCATTTACAAATAACCCTGTACTTCTACCTACAGTAGCGTAGATTTTATTTAATGTTATAAATTTGCAAAAGACGTAATTACAGTGTACTCTGCAGACGGAAAGTTTTCAGACCCTTCCAGGTTTTGCCACAATGACAAAGTTTAAACAAGAGTTTGAAATGTTTTGTTAATTCATTAAAAACTAAAGATTTGGAAATTTCCAATTTACATAAGTATCCAGACCCATCACTTAGTACTTGGCACACCTTTCTTTTGGAAAGTTCTTCCATACTTCTTGGCAGAATCATAAAAGCGCAAAAGTGTAGCCATTTTCACTTCTCTTTTCCAGAGACGCTCTATAGGGTTCAGGTCCGGACTCTGGCTGGGCCGCTCCAGGACGTTCACATACCTGTAGTTGTGTTCTCTTGATGGTGTGCTTCGGATCATGGTCTTGTTGGACTGTAAAACCAGCCATCCCAGCCTGAGATCCTGAGCACTCTGGAGGAGGTTTTCACTCAGGATAGCTCTGTAGTTTTACTGACTAATCTCCCAGGCACAGAAAGACTTTTCCATAGCATGATGCTGCCACCACTGTGTCTGACTGTAGGGATGGTGTCAATAAGGTGATGATCTTTGTGTCATCACATCAGATGATTTTGTTTGAGAGTCTTTCAGGTGCTTTTTGGCAAACTTCCCACTAGAGATGGTCCCCTCTACCATCTAGGTCTGACTGGTGGAGTGCTGCAGTGATGGCTGTCCATCTGTGAAGACTCTCCTGTCTCTACAAGGGAACTCATAATCTACTTTATAGTGACCCTTATTGTAAGTTCTTAGTTACCTCTCTGATCAAGACCCTTTTTTCCCCCGATTACTCAGTTTGGTTGGGCGGCCACATCTGGAAAGACTGACAGATCTCTTCTATTTAAAAATGATGGAGGCTGTCATGCTCTTTGGTGCTTTCAGTGCTTTAGAAGGTTTCTTGTATCATTCACTAGATCTGTGTCGTAACACAATCCTGTCTGGTTTGTAGATCATTATTTACAACCTCCTAGATTTGGTTTTTACCATTGACTGGGCACGCCTTTTCTAATTAGGTCTAATTAATTCCATTAGGCGTAGGTACAGTAGACTACAATAAAGCTGTAGAAGCATCTCAAGGACCACTGATAGGAGAAGGATTCCCCCGAGCTCAATAGCAAGTGTCATAACAAAGGGTCTGAATACTTACGGAAATGTGATATTTCAGTCTTTAATTTTTACCAGTTAACAAAACACTACAAACACCTGTTTTAACTTTAATCTATTTTAGGAGTGAGTGTGAAATAAATTCAAATGTGCAACACTTGTAAGGGTCTGAAAACCTTCGATCTGCACTGTAGACATGTTGTACGTCAAGTATGTACAGTAAATGTACATCGTCACTGATTTTTACATTTGTCTAAAATGTTACATATTCAGTTTGTTGATGTTGAATTGCTTTTCTTTGCCTCTCTAGCTCAGACTTTTTTTTTTTCATGTATCCTGCCCAGTAGACATTAATCTTGATAAGCCTACACCCATTATTGATTTTCGATCTCAGCAGCTCTGACAGTAATGCAGCTACAATTAATGCAGTTCTTCCAATATAGTTACAACGTTCATTTTAAATGTCCTACAGTATATTTTATAATATCTTTAACACGTTATCACAGGTCTTGGAGCTCCTCCTGTGTGTGTGCGTGTGTGCGTGTGTGCGTGTGTGTGTGTGTGTGTTAATGCTCCAGCTGAAATACCTCTCATGTAATACATTTTTAATACCCTTGTTTCACTCCTCCTCTAAACGCGCCATTTCAGTCTCTATGTAAATGAGCTGCTGATGAGCCACGCCCCTTCATAGCACAGCGGAGCTGAGAAAACAAGCCGGAGGAGGGGTTCTTCTTCTATGAGGTCCCATTAAAGAAAGGGCAGTCTAACTTTTTTTTTCAGCACTAATCAATACAAACATGAAAAAAGAGCATTGTACACACACAATGGAGACACATCTAAAAGACTAAAAAAGTCAATTTTGCATAATAGGTCTCTTTTAAGTTTTGTGGAAAGAGTCTCCAGTGTCAGCACGTGTGAACTTGAAGTAGTTTTTAATCGTTTTTAGTAATTTGCTTCACAAGCTTCATGAGGTTTTTCATAATTTTTTTTCTTTTATCTTTTTAAAACCAGAGGTGAATAAAGTGTACAAATCCCGTACTTGAGTAAATGTGGAGATTCCCTATGGTAAAAGTAGAAGTCCTCCATTTACCTGTGGACTTGAGTAAAAGTACAGAAATACTAAAATTTCACCAAATTTACTTAAGTATCAAATGTACAGGGCTTGTTTTAGCTCACAGTAGCTTTTTTTCACAGTAAAAATTCTCTCTGAGAATTTCTGATTTCAAACACCTGTCGCATTATTAGCCATGTTTCAAAGGATGCTACACATAATGCTACACACGTCGAATGATACATACTTCAAATGCTACGCACCATCGTAACACAACGGCATGCAGAAATGTAGTTAAGTAAAAGTACAGGTATTTGCGATACATTTAAGTGAAGTGTAAGTTAAAATATCTTATAGTAAAACTACTGAAGTTAAAGACATATCTTATATAAATCTTATATAATATTTTATATATAATTATTAATATTACTTTACCCCTTCTGTTTTTTAACTTAGGGTTAGGAAGTGGCATTCTAATTCTAACAAGATGGCGCCGGTGAGGTCGGCTGCCGTCACGACTGCTCCGACCTACTTTTCTTTGTTTTTGTATTTTAAAG
>JAQQZS010000004.1:3710085-3720901 GCA_030068045.1 Platyallabes tihoni | reverse complement strand
GTGTGTGTGTGTGTGTGGGGGTGTGTGTGTGTGGGTGTGTGTGTGTGTGTGTGTGTGTGTGGGGGTGTGTGTGTGTCGGGGTGTGTGTCGGGGTGTGTGTGTGTCGGGGTGGGTGTGTGTGTGTCGGGGTGTGTGTCGGGGTGTGTGTCGGGGTGTGTGTGTGTGTGTCGGGGTGTGTGTGTGTCGGGGTGGGTGTGTGTGTGTGTGTCGGGGTGGGTGTGGGTGTGTCGGGGTGGGTGTGTGTGTCGGGGTGTGTGCGTGTGTGTCTGTGCGTGCGTGTGTGTCTGTGCGTGCGTGTGTGTGTGCGTGCGTGCGTGTGTGTGTGCGTGTGTGTTTGTTCTTCCTATCGTTTCTTTTCTCTGCTGCATCTAATTTCCAAACCCGCAGGTGGACGAGAGCTCAGATGGAGGGATCAGAGATAAACAGGGAAAAAATAGCAAAGAGACGGAGAATCGATAGAATGAGCTGTGTCACCTTATTTTGCCCAGTTCTCAGAATCTCTACTGTGTATTTATAAACACAGACACACACACACACACACACACACACACACACACGTATATAGTTACACCAGGGGTTCACTCTTGACTCCTTAAAAAATAAAAAAAAGAGGGGGCGGTGTGAAACAGGGAGAGAGGACACGTCTGTCCTCTGGTTTCCTCACGTGTGGATCGATGAGGAAGAGGAGACTCCGTGCTCAGGCGGGACGCTCCGTCTGAAGCCTCCATGCCGCATTATCAGCTCTCTGCTCTCGTCCACACTACATTAACATTCTGTTAGCAGCTGCACTTTTCTCTTTTTTTTTTTTTCTTTTTGTTCCTCATTCATTCCCCTGCAGTGTGATGAGAGAGAGAGAGAGATGCTCTTGTGTTTTCTGCCTGGTGAACGCAGGCTTTATCAGGTTGCTTTATGGGCTTTTTTCCGGAAAATGCTCACCTACACTCCTGGTCCCCGGGGGGATCTGCGGAGCGAGAGAACGCCGTCATAGCCCCGGGTTAACTCAGGACACGTGCGATGAGCTCATATCCCAATATTCTTACTGGGAAAAGAGATAAATAAACGAGGCTGCAGTTTGTAAAGAATAAAACACTTGGGGCTGTGCTGTCACAGGAAACTAATCAGTGTGGAGATATTCTCGACCTGGAATGTGCTTTATTCCTCTTGCATCGCATGGATCAGACTGTCACATAGCTTTAAACAGAATATTATTACTATAGAAACGATGAATGCATGTTTATTCTAAGTACAGTTGGGTGTATAAGTAAATGCACCCTCACAGGGAAACGAATGAGAGAATTTTATTTCACACTTCGTCAAACGTTTTTTTTTTTTTTTTCGTTTGTTTGTTTGTTTGTTTGTTTTCTGCCACAGCCTCTGTAAACCGTTAAATTCTTCTACAGATTCCGACAGATACAGTCTTCGAAACTGGTTCCTTAGTAACGTAACATAAGCCACTTTTTAATTTTTTTTATTTAAACCAAGTTCCCACTTTGACGATTTTTGCTACGGTTTCAAAACGCTGTCGATCATCTGCGCTCATGCGTCGTTCGCTGCAGTATAGTAAGAAAAGCAAGCGCTAAGGCTCAGGGAAGCCGACGATTTTGTACGGAAAGGCACTTTCAGTCATGTAGATTACCCGCAAACATTTATTCAATCGCTGCGGAGAGACGACACACAACGACTGACAAAAGTGTTACAGGGTATTGTAAGAATTTTTCTTTTTAATAAAACTTCAGCATGATAAATGTAGGCGTACAAATGTACAGTCACATGATGGAATCGGCAATGGTGCGACTACTGACATCTTTAGAGGAAACATAAAACTACACACTGCTGCTTTAATTAAATTTGAGTTTTTAAAAAAAAAGGTTATAGATGATAACAGTTGAAGTGTGTATACATTTTTGGGCCCCTCTATATACTGTATAACTTGTGGAAGATACTTGCACTGATTTTAACATGCACAACATGTTTCAAGTTCACTTACTGTACCTGTGATGCCACGTCCCATCGTGGAGCTTTAAACCTACTTGTCATCTGCGATGCACTGAATAGAATACCGAAGCCACAAATAAAACTACAGAAGTTATATACAGTTGAGAAGTTATAAAGGATTGTAGCAGAGTTGTTTGCAGTCTAATCAGTCATATTAGTCCTTTTTAATTCATAGCAGTCCTGACAAATGCATGAACATGGGAAGTGAGGGAGTAAAAACAAAGGCTGGTGCAGAAAGGACGTGATTGGTTATAGCTGCAGTATAAACAGGAAGTTGAGAAGACTTTATTATTTTATTTTTATTACTTTTTCACACAGTATGTATATTTTCAATGCAGATTTTAAACTTCTTGGTGTCTCAGCGTTTTAAGGCTCTGAGTCAGTGATCAGAAGGTCGGCGATTTATACCCAGCTCCTCCAGGTTGCCACCGTTGGTGTCTTGAGCAAGGCCCTCAACCCTGTCTGCTCCTGGGACGCCATATAATGGCTGACCCTGCGCTCTGACCCCTGAAGAATAAGGAATTTTAATGTGCAGTAATGTATATGTGATGAATAAATGCTGAACTTTACTTAAGTTAAAATAAGCATTTCTCTGTTTTTCTGTCAATTTTTAAAATGTCTTTAATCCGTCGTTTTTTCCTTTCTCTCATTGTTTTTTCCTGGTGCAGTTACACACATGATTAAATAGATTAAATACACTGATTACAACCTGCCTAATATTAGGTAGCTTACCCCATGTCTCTGTAAACCAGCTCGGATCCATTACGGTCTCAATTAGACCTCCAGTAGAATGCGTGTGTATGTGGTATCCAGCACCAAGCCGCCACTAGCAAGTGGTCTCCAATTATTTTTTGCTAGTTATATGTAAGAAAGTTTTTCACAGACCGGCCATCACGCGCTCATAACAAAGCATAATAAAGTGCATAATATATCCAGCATACCATGACACAGAATCAGTGTGAGCTCTGAGCTTGTCTCCCTGTGACGAGACGTTCTCATCTAGGAGTGACACCCGAAATGTGTCCAGTGTCCTCATGTCTAGTCTGCTCCGTATTTTTATTTTTTCCTTGCCGTCATTGCAGACAACCCCGTCTCGCAGAGATATAGGTTGGTGAAAATGGAAGCAGGGTTTTTAGTGCTTTTGTGGAGATTTTAGGATATTTCGTCTCTTTTAATCCAGAACGTTGAAGTTACTTCAAACACTCGCCTCCCCATGTGCCACCAGTGAACCTCTAGCGTCCCGTGACCCTGTCCCTGGTTCACCGGTTGTCCTTATTTGGAGCGCTTTTGATTAGGCGCTCACCACCACCGCTTCCCGGGAACGCCCAACAAGAACGAGACCCAGTCGTCTAGACGTCAGCAATTGATCGTTGTCGAAAGGGGCTCAGATCTGATCAGATACGTTTGGTGAATGTTTTGTGTTGAATGGTAGTTCTGGTTCAGTTTTATTCTTGGGCTGTGACAGCATTTCTGCGAGGAAGCTTCTGGAAAAGTGATACACAACGGTATTTATTTGCCTTGTCAGGATGATGGCCCGGTGCGTTTACACTCCAGCGCGTCGAAACGGAACAGCAGCTGTGCCTGACAGCACTGTAGTGTTAGTGTTAGTGTGTGTGTGTGTGTGTGTTTGAGGCGAGGTCCTTATGCTCGTGCATTTTTCTCCTCGTCTGCAGTGCAGTGATGCCGACTCCGACTTCCTCTCTCTCTCTCTCTCTCTCTCTCTCTCTCGTTTCTTTTGTCTTTCCCTCAGGACACACTAGCACGTTCATATTCATCCTTAAACATACACAGTACCCGAGCCATTTGGATTCATTTCGATCCTTAAAGACTCTGTTGTCACTCTGTCACAAACGAATCTCTGGTTCAGAACGCTTTTCCCGCTAACAGGAAGGCAGGAACCCAGCGTGAAGGGAAACACATGTTCGCGTTTGTTACCGTGGTGATGAGCATCGCACGTCGTGCTTGATGGAGACGATCACTGGAGTCGTCTATCTCTGCCTCGCTTTATCCCTCCTCCCCTCCCCCACCTCTCTGTCATCCCTCCTCCCGGACGCTTAACTAATGTGTTGTGGAGAACGCGCTGACGGAGCCACAAACCGCTTAATGGCTTCAATATAGCGCATGCTGGGAATCAGAGGAAACGAATTGTGCTGATTCCGGCCCTTTCCGCCGTTCCCATCACAACGGCGCGCACACACGGTCTGTTCCTTCTCTCCAGTGTGTGTGTTTGTGCAGCACCGGTTGTTCCTGATCATTATTATCTGCTCCTAATGGGAAGCGGGGTAGATGGGGAAGTGCAGGGGGTTAAAAAGCCTCTGAGATCAAATCTGCTTAATAACTCAGTGCTGCTCCGCTAAATGATTTTAAAGTAGCTGGGAAATGAAGCGCATTAACACTGGTGAAGAACCAGCACGGTAGTGCATGAAGAACACACACACACACAGACACACACACACACACACACACAGATCAACATTGCATCTGGTGTGTTGTTCTTCTACAGTTATTTTCTAATGATACCACTATTTGACTCTGTCTCACATACTCTCTCTATCTGTTTCTCCCTCTTTTCTCTCTCTCGCGCTCCATATGTCTCTCTTTCTCTCTCTCACTTACTCTCTGTTTCTCTCTTTGTCTCTGTTTCTCTCTTTCTATCTCTTGCTCTATCTGTCTCTCTCTTTCATTTTCACACTCTCACTTTTTATCATGCTCTTTTTCCTCTCTCACTCTGTATACGGTTTTCTCTCTCTTTATTGCTCACTCCCTCTCTCTCAGTCTCTTTATCTTTCTCTCGCTTTGTCTCCCTCTTTTCTTTTCTCTCTCTCTCTCTCTCTCTCTCTACAATATCTGTCTCTCTTTCGCTCTCTCTTGCGCTATCTGTCTGATTTTCTTTCTCTCGCTCACTCTCTCGCTCCATCTGTCTTTCTCTTTCACTCTGTCTCTCTCTCTTTCTCTTTACTGCTCACTTGCTCTATCTCTCGCTTTCTCTGTCTCTATCATTTTCTCTCACTTTCCCTTTCTCATGCTCTTTCTCTTGCTCTTTATTTATCACTCATTTTCTCACACTCACTTTTTATCAAGCTCTTTTTCTTTCCCTCTCTCTCACTCTCTCTTTGTATCCTTATAACGCTTTTATTGCTCTCTCTCTCTCTCTCTCTCTCTCTCTCTCTCTCTCTATCTCTCTTGTTCCAGAGGCTGTGAGATCTTGTGTATTCCTCCTGAACTAAAATAAAGATGCTGATTGTGATGTAAGGACCTGTGCTTTGATAGACGATGAGTTTGTACTAGTTTTCTGTTCTTTAGAGCCGTGTGTTTAGAGGCGTACAGTAAATGTCTATGTAAGGAAATCAACAACACACACACACACACACACACACACACACACACACACACACAATCTTCTGCGGGCTTTAATCCTCCAGAACACGTCTTCTCGTTAAATACCCACCTGTTTACGCCATGTCCAGAATAATGCTGTTTACTTTTACCTCAGTGAACTCGAGACGAGACGCTAGCGTGATTGTTCATAGCGATACATCAAAGTGTACCATTACACTGACAGTTATATCTCAGAGTTATACAACAGAAACGATAATTTATTTATTTACTTTTTTCTTTTCAACACAAGAGACAGGACATTGTAGACAAACCAAACAACAGATACAAGAACAAATAACGAAAAGACAGAACTTATACGACCCATGTAGTTGTGTGTAAAAGATAAAGAAATAAAATTTAATAAAGACATAAAATTAATAAAAGGAAGGAGGGTGAGCAAGAAGAAAACAGGAAGAAAAAATTGTGAGACAAAGAGACAATCTGAAGACGGCTTGTTTTTTCGTGTCTCCTGACTGTGAAAACACACACGGGTCACAATCTGTCACCTCAGGCCGGCGCTCATCGACTGGCGGTGACACACTCCTCCTAAACTGTTCATAGCTGTTTGAACAAACTCACACACAACCTTCATTAGGAAGCGTAGACATCTATTAGATATTTAATTTGTAGTCTTTGGAAGACTCGCACATATATTTTTTTTTTATTTAACGTATCTAAGCAGCATCGTAGTTGGTTTTGTACAATGCGTTGTTGTGACGCGCTCCACGCGCGGATTTTTGGCTAACGCGAGGTCCAGCGCTGGCTGACTTTAAAGGTCAACTCGGCTACATGGGGAAGAAAGATTACGGAGCCTGAGGTGAGAGACGCTGTTAAAACCTATTTGGCAGCTCGTTGAGAGTGCGGTCACACTGCTGAATACCTGAGAGAGAGAGAGAGAGAGAGAGAGAGAGAGATTCCTGCTGGCTTAGTGTTTTTTCTCGGGCCTGTGCTGGTCCTCGGTGAGCGGTGGAGGAGGAGGAAGAGAGATGAAGGAGAGAGACAAGACTCACTCGGTGCTCTGATGAGCTCAGGGACGTTCTCGCTCTTCCTGCTCTTATCACGCTCACTGTGATTGTGCTACTGCTGCAGAAATACAACTACAGATGTGTGTGTGCGTGTGTGAATGGCGAGTGCTTACCTCAACTTCATGAGGGTCTGCATGTATTTGCTTTTCCCCTGCTAGCTGAAGTCAGACGTTGCATCATTATCTGCACTAGATTATGCTGCTTTGGCCCCAAAAAGTCCAAGGAAGATTAATATTATTCATCTCTCTGTGTGTGTGTGTGTGTGTGTGTGTGTGTGTGTGTGTGTGAGAGAGAGAGAGAGAGAGAGAGAGTGTGCATGCTTGTGTGTGTGTGCGCGCGCCCACTACCTGCCCACTGATGCAATGAGGTAAAATGAGGAAAGAGTTGATTGTATTCCTCAGTAGAGGTGTTCTGCCTCACTGCTGCCCCCTGACTGCAACACAGCGCCACTGCAGCTCAAAGCACATGCTCAGTAAAAACATTCACTCATAATGTGTGTGAGGGGGAAAGAATGCTCTCTCTCTCTCTCTCTCTCTCTCTCTCTCAAAATTCAAGATTCAAAGGTGCTTTATTGGCATGGCATATATTTACATTTGTATTGCCAAAGCATAGAAATAAGTCACAAGAAAATAACAGAAGTAGATGGTTAAAAAATAAATAAATGTATATGAAATAAAAGAATACAGACATTTAGTTAAAGTCAAAGATAAAGTGAACAAAAAAGGAAAGCTCTCTCTCTCCTCCTCCTCTTTTCATCTGTCTGTATTTTTTTTCCACCACTCTCTTTTCCCCCTTTCTCACTCTCTCTCCTTTATCCTTTATCCTGACATAAGGCACAAGTAGATAGTAAAAAAAAAAAAAGAAATTAAGAATAAAAAAGTCCTCTCTCTCTCTCTCTCTCTCTCTCTCTCTCTCTCTTTCTCTTTCTTTTCCCATCTCTGTCTCTCACTGTCTGTCATTCTGTCATACTCTGACTCTCTCTGCCTTTCATTCTATGTCTGTCTCTCTGTTTTTTTCTGTACTGTATGTCTCTCTCTCTCTCTCTCTCTCTCTCTCTCTCTGACCTTCTCACTTTATTTCCCCTCTTATCTGTCTGTCTTTTCCTTTCACCTCACTCTTTTTTTTAGTATGTTGCTAGCTACATGCTAACATGATTAGCATGTTGCTAGAATGACGCTAACATCATTTGCATGTTGCTATCATGACTCCAATGTGATTAACATGTTACTAGCATGAAGCTATTAAGAATATAATAAGCATGTCGCTAACCTGATGCTAGTGTGATTAGCATGTTGCTAGGAACATCATTAGCATGAGTCAAAAAATTAAACCAACATGTCTATTCAATGTTCTGATGCAGAGATAAATGTCTTCAAAAATGGTTGCTAGGGTACACTGTTTTGTTGCTAGGGAGTGACTTGGCACCTGCTAATGAAGAAATCAAAGGCTTCTGTCGGCCATGAATGATATAAACCAATCCCCATGTCTCTATGATATACTGTTGTGAAGGTAATTCTCCATGAGTTAGAGTTGCTAGGGTGCTCTAAATGGTTGCTAGGGGCGTGGCTTATGAGCATCATGATAAACCCGAAAGACTGATTGGTTGCCTGAGTTAAATGAGCCCCCTTGTCTCCCCCTTGTCGCTACAACAATGGGATCCACAGTTTGGTTCAGATTCAAAGTTCCTCTGGATATATAAGTTACCATTATATCACAGTGAGGCAAATTTGGGCACCTCTTTTGCCCCAGGGGTACAACTTATACCCTCTTAAATGGTATGTTCTGACAGCTTGCAAGCCTCTCCAAATGTGGTAAATTTGAGATTTGATTTCTACCAAATTCTTGCTCTGCACTAGAATCCGTCAAACTTGGTATCAATGTTACAGTAAGACTATGGGCCTTTTTTACCCCCTTAGAAAAGTCTTAGCACCTCCTTTCTGATTTGACACCTCTTTTATGGGTCTACGACAAACGGTACGGGACTAGTTACGCACCAAACTTTTGTACAGAAGAAGAACAAACAAGAATTTATTATTCTGTGAGATAATAATAGTAGTGCTTTGCTTCGCAAGCACCACTAATACCATCTATCTGTATTTACAAAAAAAGTATTAATATTAACAACAACAACAAAAAAAAACTCTGTCTTTCTCTTTTTCTCTCTCTGTCTCTGCAGGCAGTACTATGAGATGTTGTATAACACAGCAGACGAGTTGTTGAACCTGGTGGTGGATCAGGGCGTGCGTTACAGTGAGCTGGAGTACATCAACGCCCTGAGCCTCCTGCACCGCAGCCAGACCGGCGTGGGAGACCTGAGCGTCCAGAACACACGCCTGCAGCGCCTCAAAGAGATCATCTGTGAGCAGGCCGCCATCAAACAGGCCACCAAGGACAAGAAAATCACTACTGTGTAAAAAACACACACACACACACACACACACACACACACACACACACAGTCTACAATTTCTTTTAATGTGCAACACTAGAGGATGAAAGAAGTATCGCTCACATACTGTTTACACTCACACACACACACACACTCAAATTAATCTGTAATAAAATAATCCCTCGGAGCATGTCTCACCCACCACCAGGCTTCATCTCGTGAAATAAGCAGATGGAATCTGGACGCGTGACTCGAGGACACTGTCATCTCATTTTCCTGTAATATAAAAGCACTGCTCTCGGTTATATGCCGCCCCACACACTCACTCTCTCTCACACACACACACAAGAGTGTGTCCACAATCACACACAGCACATCAGAGTGCTGGAATTATTATCCGTCACTCCCTGCGATGTGTTTTTGTTCTCCTAAAAGGATATTCTTTTATTCTACATTTCTTTAACGCCAGCGTTTATTTAGAAGAAAAATGCGATTAATGGTGTATCGTATCTTTAGGGTCAGTGATGTGTGTATTTTAGAGAGAAAGAGAGGGAAAGGGATCTCCAGCAATTGACTCGCAGCTATCAAAACTTTAATTCGCCTTTTTACCTTAAGTCTTACTCATTTAGTCTCTCTCTCTCTCTCTCTCTCTCTCTCTCTCTCTCTCTCTAACATACACAGAAAGCCACAAATCATTCATTCTTTCTGCCCCATGGTGTTTTTAGTTCATTGACTCGGAAGAAAAGTGCTTAACAAGAGAAGGAGAAAGAAAGCGCTGTCGATACAGAAACACGGGCACCCGGCAAACGGCGCTCCCTGAAGCCAGCGCAACGATACATCATTATGACTCAGTGTCAGGAATCAATAACGGCCCACGAGGGCTGCGCAACGTATTAACGTGAGTGAGGGGGGAAAAAAAAGAAACGTCTTTAATATTCCGACCTCATTTGAACGATGATGTGAGTGCGGAGAGCGAGCGACAGGACGTTTGCAGGAACAAAGCTACGTGGAGTGAAGCCGAGAGATTTAGATCAACCTGATGCGCTTGACCTTAACACCATGGATTTGGAGATTTGGGTTTCGTTTTTTTCTTTTTCAATTTCTCAGCAAGGTGCCAAGAAAATATTATTAAGCTTTTATTTTATAGAAATGCATTAGTTCTGTGGGTTTTTACTGATGCTTTGTAAGGTTGTTGATTTCTTTTGCTTTGAATGTGTCCACTGTTTAACTTTTCAATGTACTGAAATTCAGCATTTCAATTCTGTAACATAACGTGAAATAAATTAATAAAATCCAACTCGTTTGTCTCTGTGTGTGTGTCAAACAATTCAATGTTTTTAAACACAGGTTAAAGATGCAAGAAGAATCCACAATAACAGCTTGTGTGAGGGAGTAAGAAAAAAGAAAAAAAAATGGACCCAAGTGCTGTTAAGTTTATTAAAGCAGATGTCTTAATGTACACATCTACCTTGTAGATATTCATTTCTAAAGACGATGGAAAACTTTATTTTTTCCCCCATGTACAGTGTTTTTTTTTTTTTTTTTTCACATTAGTGCCCCAGTATCGTTTCCTGAGAACACTCGACCGCAAAGTCTGGTTCATTTTAATCAATGAGAAAGCAATCGTTCTATGCTCAGAAACCGTACCCAAGTCCGCTTGAAGAGAACAATACAGTGTATTCAGGCATATGGATCAGAGTCAGAAACGGAAGCCAATCGTATCTGAGAACGGAAGTCGACCGCTGTCTAGACACGACGTCATAAGTGCCGTTTGTCTCCTCCGAAATCTCTGTGTCTATGTAGCATGCGCTGATCTCATCCTCTGACCTTAGGACAAAATCACACAAGAACGTCACTCTTCGAAATATCAACAACATCAGGCATAGGCTGGATGGTTTTAGTTTTTACAACAGCAAATTGGATAAGGATGAAGTGTCTGGTGTCTGGGGACAGTTTCACTCTACCATGAAGACGGTTCTGGCCTTGACTGATGTTGACAGCTGTTTCTCTGAGGACTTGACTTGGCTGC
>JAQQZS010000004.1:3660887-3671223 GCA_030068045.1 Platyallabes tihoni | reverse complement strand
AAACGTGGAGTAATAGGCCTAGGTTTCACCTCAACAAAGCCAATATATCTAGAGTGCGCTATCTAGTGAGGAAACATAATAATTGCAGGGGAAATAAAACATTAACAAGGTTAATTTATAAATTTTTTTCAAGTTTGGTGGGCCGAATCAAAACATTTAACGGGCCGCATGTGGCCCCCGGGCCGTAGTTTGCCCATGCCTGGTATAATCTCATTTCCTTTTTTCCTCCCTCTCTGGCTCAGCTCAGAAGAATCCTGCACCAGTTCTGGCCTGAGCATGAACAGCTCGGCAGGAGTCCGCTCTGTCGGAAGCCCAGCCGAGGGTTTGGATGCCGGGTCACGGCCAAAAGCAGAGCCACTGGATGTCTCCCTGTTGGGGCAAAACCTGGAAGCACTCAGAGGCAAGCTGTACACCTACAGTAACCTCTCAGATTACTGCTTAGAATTAAAGTTTTTAAAATTAGCATCAATGACATTCAGCTGTTCAGAGAAATTATATGAGATTCTTGACTGTTTTCAAAATCTCCATCTTTTAAGAGGAAAAAAGGACTGTCTTAAAAGCACATTTCATTTTCATTTCTCATATAAGACAGAAATATGTCAACAATTGCATGATAGTCACATTGTTTTTTTTGTTTTTTAATCGCTGGTGTTTTGAAAAGTTTGTGAATCAAGTTAGTTGTCTGACTCGTCTCTCCTTGCAGATCGCATGGAGCTGCGTCTGAGCCCAGATTCTTCATGCTCAGCTCCCGAGAGAACATCCCCAGCTGTAGTCTCCTCCCCAGGACGTCCGGGCTCCAAAGCCAAACCCATTCTTCCGCCCATCCCACTGGGGCGCAAAGCCACCGAATCCGGATCTAAGCAGCAGCAGACAGGGCAGGCAGGACAGATGGAGGAGGAGGGATAGCTGAAAGAGAGAGAGAGCAATAAGAATGGGATTGTAGTAGGTAATATATATTGCTAATAGAGTCATGGACCTGTACAGTAGGTATGTTAAATTTACTGTAACGTCAGAGGTAAAGCCTGTGGTCGTCTGTAGGCAGATCATCATGAGAGTAGTGATGTAAAACCTAAAGGCTACAGTACAGTATATCTTACTTGTCTGATGTCCTGAAGAGCTTGAAAGCTAACTATAGTAGATCAGTGTAGTGAGCAGCCCCAAAAAAATAAAAATAAATAAATAAAAAATACTATTTATACAGTCTTAGAAATGTTACAATGTGAAAATTAATGAGTTTGGTATTAAGGTAATAATTAAAAAATCCAAACACATACATAAACTCTCCAAACATTTGTTTAAGAAGTTTTTTTTCAAGTCCCGTTCTAGTCTTTGTTGTTTGTTACTTGCTGAGACCCCAAAGGAACGAGGTAGGAGAAGCAAATATGTAGAAGAGACAATGGTTTGCCCTATCTTTGAGAGAGCACAGTATAATTGAGTCAGTGTAACAACAGTGACTGCTAGACAATTTCTAAAGTATAAGTATGCTTCATTTTTGTTTATTTCCTTACCAAAAAAGAAGCATTATGACATTCTGCATTATGACTGGTTATAAGAATTCATTCTCATCACGTAGTATGAAACTGGGTGAAATAAACCTTTCTCAGAGAATGAAGGAGATGAGAATGACTTGAACATAATGGGGTTTGTTAGCAGGGTTTAGAACAATTTCATGAATATAAATATAAATAATAATTAAATCTCAGTGTCAGTCTGAAACACATTTGGTTTATCATTTTAAGTGATTTTTCATAAAAAAAAAAAAGATGCCATTAATAATTTTGCCAGTTTAACCTTTGTCCAACAAACAATTAAAAAAGTATACGAGTCACATTTATTTATTTATTTATTTATTTATTTATTTATTTATTTGTTATTACTTTTTAATTTAACATTTATTTAAGCAGATTGTTGAAAACTAAAACCCCCGAAAAGGAAGAACGCATTATATCATGTGCAGCTCATAACGGATAACATTTATAACAGCACTGTAACATCATTTTAAATTAATTCCTTTTAAATAGCATAGAATCTGATAACGAGATTAACTGCAAAACTTTCCTGACTTTCCTGAAGTCATTCTCGTGATGATGGGTGTCTCACCACCTGCAGCAGAATCAAGGGCGACAAGCAGACAAGCAAAACAGACTGTAATTCCCAGCATGCACGCTCCGGACCGCCGGAGTAATAATGACACACACCTGATGCCAATCTCTGCACTAGTATACTGTAAATAACGCTCTATTCCTGCAGATCACTGCGAAGTGTACACTCTTACAGTATACGTTCACTCCAGACAATAACAAGTGCTCTTGGACATGCCGTACGTGAACTTTGTTAAGGATTTTCGAATAGGTTTTGATCTAACCTCATGTTATGGATCCTTGTGTGTTAGAATGCAACGATCAAGCCAGTAATGAACCATGTAATACTTCTTAGTAAGGTCATGTGACCAAGGTTTAAGTCTGTTAGTGAATTAACAGTACTACCACACACGAGCCAGCTGGACTGCAGTGTGTTTATATTTTGTTGTTTCATAACACTGGGTTCAGTTTACAATGATGTTAGAATTATGCTAATATATCACTAAACTTGCGCTAATTACCACTTTTATGCTAGCACTCCTATTTTGTAGATATATGCAAGTGGGAGCTAATCACTGCTGTTATGCTAGTGCTGGGAACTGTATAACTACAACTTACTCACTGTGTATTACTGTTTGGGTTCTTGAAACAACTTTATATATAACATTGTTCAGAGACGTTTTTCTTTGTTTACCGTTTCACATGTTCAAGTTTCTTCTGGACATGTTACATCTTCACAATTCCTTGCCAAACAACACAGACCAGAGTCATCATACAGTAGAATAAGTCTCCTCTTTATTCTATGTCTCAGTCAGCAGTCACACCATTTCCCATTTCACTGCCGTTTATCTATCTGTCAGTGGGTGTATACAGATTGACAGACACTCTGTTTGCTGATCGCCGACCGTTGCCCATGACTTAATGCCGTTTTCGATATCCGTGATTGATTTGTCTTTTTCCTAACGTTAATGTAATAAAGACTTGCCTTTGACTTACCCTTGTGTCCTCCCATTATCTAATCGTAACAAAAGGGCACTACAAGTTTTATCTGTTTTACCAAATTCAGGTCTCACAGTATGCACACTATATGGACAAAAGTATTTGGCTGTCCACAAGATGTTGGAGTGTTTCTGTGGGAATTCGTGTCCATTCATTCTGTAGAGCATTTATGAGGTCAGGCACTGATGTTTGATGAGAAGGTCTGGCTCAGAATCTCTGTTCCAGTTCATCCCAAAAGTGCTTAATGGGGTTGAGGTCAGGGCTCTGTGTTAGGGCCGGGCAAGTTCTTCTACACTGAACTCATCAGACCATGTCTTGCTTAGTGCACTGGGGCTCAGTCATGTTGGAATAGAAAAGGGCCTTCAACAAACTGTTGCGTCGAAGATGCCAAGATGTCTTGGTATGCTGAAGCATTAAGTTAGTCCTACAGTGGGGATAAGGGGCCTGATTGATTGAAATACCTGAATTCAATAATTAACAGCTTTGGCCAAATATGGTATGTATTTGTTTATAAGGACACAAACTTTATTGTATGATTTATTTTGTTTTGTATGCAACAATTCAAAAAGACACACAGCTGGTAATTGTTGATGGATTAACTTTGTCAAAATCTTGCCGTTCGAGAATCATTCACTGGAATCTATGTGCAGTATTAGAGTGAGGATTTGTCTGTGTGTTTGCTTGCACACATTCACACACTTGGCCATCTGTCAGTGACATAGCCCCAAACGGCAGATGTTATAATAATCTCATAATTCAGAGGCAGTTTCAGACAAGACAAGCCAACAATGCAGGAGAATGCGGCTCGCAGGCATAACCTTCCTTATGTCTGTCTTCACTCGTCGTTCGGATTAAACACCTTAGCAGGGGACTTTGTGTGAATTTTATTGAAATAAAAATTCACCCTGAATGCCATTCATTCATTTATTCATTTGTCTTCTATACCGGTAACCATTACACCTATTGACTGCTTGAAATCCAGAGCCATCTGTTTCACTGTCCAAATACTTATGAACCACAGACCGGAGCAATCATGCTGATGTGATATCACTGAATGCTGAACTCCGGGTGAGGAGACCATGATGACTTTCATAGTAGAAATTAAATTAAGGGTTTGTTTTTTCCTAGTTGCAAGTCAGAAAAGTACGAGTTACTAGTCTCTAGTCCAATGCAGCATTAGCGCTTGATTGATCTCTATCAGAATGTCAACCATCATTCTGTATATTTATAGTTAAATACTGTAACTCCATCATTAGCACCATTTCTAATGAGCGGAGACGTAACACGTATAGCAGCGTCCTTGCTCTTTTTTTTTTTTTAGGTGTTAACGGCTAAACCTTTTTAAATTCCTTGCGTTGTCAGATTCAACAACTAAAGTCTCACAGGATTAACAAAAACGCTGATTTTTAAATATATGTTTACAACAAAATGCACAAATCCTAAATTCTCAGTTGATACAGAAACGCATCAAACATAAACCCCGCTGTTATTCACACACTCGAGCACTGTGATCTTTATTCACTCTATATCGCCCCTCAGCCAGGCTGCTCTGTATCTGACTTCTTATACACAGGCGTTCAGCTTCAACTTGTTCACTCTTTGTACAAGTTTCAGAGGATTCATTACAGTGTTTAATTTTCTCGGAGTGCTCAGCTCTTATGAATACGTTGCCTCAGGCAAATTATTTGCATAGCATTCATTAAAACTCGGAGGAGTTCTGGATCTCTGGGGCCTATAAATTAGATACTATATTATTTAATGCCATAATCTTTCAGTGTTATGGGTTTGAGGCGAATAAAGTGCAGACTTTTTATTTCCCTGAAACACAAACACTTGACAGTGAAGAGCTCAGGTTACTAGGCGAGGGAGACTATGACTAGAAGCGATATAAAGGGATAAGAGAAGCACGCATAACGTTAACAGAAAGACATGGTGCAAAAACAGAAGGTTAAATAATGGTGCTTAACAAGACATTAAGTATGATGTATGAATATATGATACTGTATATAAATATGATGGGTAATGTACAGTACCAGTCAAAAGTTTGGACACAAGTTTGGAGATTTATCATTTACCACATTCTAGAACAATTCTGGTCAAGCACCATGATGAAACTGTCCCTCATGAAGACCTTCCCAGTAAGAGCAAGACCAAAACGTCATCTCTGCTGCAGAGGAGAAGTTCATTTAGAGTCACCAGCCTCAGAAATCACCAATTAACATCCAGCACCACAGATTAGAGCCGTTATGAAGCTTTACAGAGCAGAAGTAGCTGACAAAAGATGTCTCAATAAACTAACAGTCCAAACTTTTAACTGCTAGTGTAGTTCAGTGCTTTTCCACCACTGTCATTACGCTCAAAATAATATTCCTTCTTTACCATAGTTGTTTTTAAGAACAAATTAAGAAAAAGCACCAACTGATTTTTAAAAATTATTTGATCATGAATTATAATTATTTTATATAAAATCTGTAGCACAGAATAAATCAGTGGTTTAGTGAATACAGATATATTTGAAAAAAAAAAAAACAGATTTTCTTTAAACTCTATACCAAATGAATTATCGTAATTATATGAACCTGGATTTACCACGTAATTACACTACCTGGCCAAAATAAAAATGAATTCAATCACATTTAGCTTTGATCACACACAATGTGAAGTCCTGGAATATTCCGTGTACCATCAGGGAAGAAAACCTCAATAGATGTGATAACCTGGTCATTCAGTACATTCAGGTCGTCAACTGACTTAATTTTATTTCCACATAACGTTGCTGAGTCTAGACTTGAGCAACTGAAGCAACCCCAGATCATAACACTGTCTCCAGAGGCTTGGACACTATCCATGATGGGTGCATCACTTCATGAGCTTCCCTTCTTACTCCTACATGCCTATCACTCAGATCACATGACCTTTTTCCATCACTCCAAAGTCCAATCTTTATTCTCCCCAGAAAACTGAGTCCTTTTTTTTTTCTGATGAGTCTCAGTAACAAGTGGTTTTCTCATGGACACACAGCTGTTTAGTCCCAATCCTGTGAGTTCTCATCACATTGTGTGTGTATGTGTATGGAAATGCTCTTACTTTCAATAAGCTCTGTTTCTTTACTGTTTTTTTGTTGTTGTTGCAACTTTACCTTTTTTTTTTCCTGACCACGTTTCCTCCACAAAGTTGACAGTTCAGCACCATTCCTCCGGATTTTGATAGTGTTGAAGCATCCTTAACCATTCTTAATTTTAAAATCTCCTTAGTTGTTTTCTTTGCTTGATGCAGCCCAAAAAAAATCATCCTTTGGCCAGGCAGTGTACTAAACCTTATGATAAAGCTACAGTCATGGTTTTTATGTACATCAGATTGATTGGTCTTCCTTTTTAAGGTAAAAAAAAAAAAAAAGATCTGTTTTGATGAAGTACTTTGAGAGATGAATCACCTGTCAGACTTGCCTGTGAATTAGTTTTGCTTTTTCTGTTTTTAATTCAGGAATGCCTTCTTTAAATTGCGTGGGTGTTGTGACTCCTTTAATTAAAAGTATCACTTTGAATAATGAAGCGTTAATGGAATGTAACTGCGGTGATTAATATATTGCACATGTTGAGCAATATCTCGTCACAGCTGGGATAGTGCACAACACCCCAAACATCATCCTCGTACACTTAAATATACGAATAGCACAGAGAAAGTAAAGCACTGATAATGAAGGGAGGCACTTAGATGATTGATACTGATGCATTTTGCGTTAGCTGTGACTGTTGCTCACTTTATTTTGCTTTACTTTTATTTTAATCATTATTATCAGGGTAATAATGAGCATATCAATATGTATGTATATATTTTTTACAATAGCAGCCCTAGTTACTGTATAATTCATCACATGCACTGATGGAATATCTATCAGTTTGATTCTTCCTTTTTTTCTCATTCATTCCTTATATTCTTTTTTGAATAAATATAAAAGTGGTTATGGTTTATGTTATAAAAATATAAAACTACATTTATTTTACACATGGGTGAAACCCTGATGCAGGGTGTAGCTATGCTGGTCTCTAGGTTCCTGTAGGTTTCCTCCAGGTCCCCCGGTTTCCTTCTTCTGCACAAAAGCATGCCTGTAAATGTGTCGTAATATCCAGTGATCCAACATCACACTCCGGATCCCTGATCATATATTAATATATGACTTATACCTGTAGAGATCTACTAATCTGTTCATTTAGAGCTATTTTCTTTATTTTTTTTCTGGTGGCCACTGAAATTTAAAAATTTCTGCATTCTGAAATTACGCCTTAGTTGTATTATCCAAAGGTTCAAACCTTTAAATGTAGCAGCTAATGACCTAGATGCTGTTTGTATAGTCTGCCTATTAATACTAATGAGATGTCTACAGTCTAACTTATGCATTATTATTAAAACAGCTTTCCCATAAAAGAAGTAGAAAACAAAACAGCATGTCATTTATTTTTTCTAAATAGCAAGTTATATACCTGCGTATGGAAGTTCAGCTCCTTCCATCTCACTCATAATGGAGCACTCATAATAACTGAACAGATGTATGGCCTCAGGACATGTTGACAGACTGTCAGAACTCCTGATGTAATGTGGACAAGTATTTGGGACATCACAACCCCAGTATTTTCACCATCAAAAAACGAAAAAGAAGAATCGTGTTTCAACAAAGCAGTAATGATACACAGCTAATGAGTTGAAATGGTGGGAATGTTATATTGGATTTGTTAAACAAAAAATCTTTTGTTTGTGATGTTTTAGGTCATACTTAAGTATAATAAGTAGCTACTTACAAGATTACATCATGTCTGAAAGGTACAATATTATCCTTAGTTGTAAGCTGTTCAGATGGCTTTTAAATAGTTTCTAATTAAAGTTTATATATACACACATACAGGACAGATAGATAGATAGATACTGTAGATGCCCTCTGGTGGCAGCTCTAGGGTAGTTGATGTGGTGTCTGGCACCAGGGTATCAGCGGCGGATCCTTTGGGTGCTCTTGGACCTCCATGGATCAGAATTGTTTCTGCAAAACATACCAAGGGTGCATAATTGAATTGTGATCTGGAGAGTTTGAGGACGGGACGTCTTGGTCTCTTTACTTGCTGGGCTCTGGGTGTTCTGGTGCCTTTCTATCGTGGCCAATGTGAACCTTTTGCCAGTTTACTGGTATGTAATTTGGTTAATTTTGTATAATGTTATAGTGTTATAACAAACCATGAAGTAATATAAAGGATGGTCTGTGCAGAGTAAATGCTATCTTAAAAACTCTTGGAAGAGGCTTTAGACATTTTACATTTACAGCATTTTTTAAATGTATTTTTATTTTATACATGTGAGCAGTTGAGGGTTCAGAGCCTTACTCAAGGGCCCAACAGTGGCAACTTGGGGGTGCTGGGGTTTGAACCTGGGACCTTCCAATCAATTATCCAACACCTTGAGCTAGGTTTAAGCATTTGTGGAAGGGTCAGTCAGAGTAAAAATAGAAGCTAATTTTACTCACCACCAGACACCCTTGGAGCACAATATTGCTGAGCATGCTTAGACCTCAGAGAAGGACAAGTCAGGACCCCTGAGGTTGAAGACCTGAGCTGGCTTGCCAATGTGTAATACCTTTATTGCCTGGAATGCAAATACGAAAGTTTTGAGGTTGATTCTTGCTCCAACAGGACGCCAGCACTGTGACCTGAGTAAGAGGGGCGAGAATGTGAAAACTTTGTGAACCAGCTGAGCAGCAGCATACTGAATTTTCTGTAGATTAAATATCCGATATGAATGAAGGCCAAAAAAAGGAAAAAAGTTAAAGTTGGTAAAATGTGTAAATAACCAGAGCGATCACATGAGGTTGGGCAGAAATGATATGAAAAAGAAATCCTCAGCATCTGTGAGTTGATATAAAATCATCACAGCCATACACACCCGTGAGATCTGAACCCTGAGCTGTTTAGTCTAGAGGGAGAGCAGAAGCGGACCAAGGACTGGCCCCTGAGGGACACCAGAAGTAAGGATATAAGGTGATGAACCTAAAGCTCTTTATGATATGAAGTTAGAAGAATGGGGTCATCCAGAACCAGGTCAAAGTGTACAGTTCAAACTGCATAGGGAGAAAATGAGGATTTGGTGATTCACAGTGAAAGAGGAAGGAGAGCGTCCGAAAAAGACAAGGACAGAGTTTTCCCCTGTATGAGTGCACATTGTATGTATACGTATATTTGAGTACATTAACAATTAAATAAGGATTGTCACAACATAATCTGTTGTTTGAACAACATAATCTGTTGTTACATTTTTATATTGAAGATAAACAACATGAAATCCATTTTTTACTGGAGCTTAAGCAGAATACTAAATAGAGTCACACGCTCTCCAGGTCCGATGACTGAGTTATTATTACTATGTCCGATCAGAATGCACCGCATACTTTCACGCGCTCATCCAATGCTTGCTAAATTGTAATAATGTTACAGTGGGTTGGCATATAAATACCGTGACACCATGACAATGCTTTTCATCACAAAGAGAGAAATTGTATTTAGTATTAATACTCAGTTCTCTAAACATGACATAGACACATTGATAACCTGAATGAATATGAATGCCAAAAACATGGTAACTTAATATGGTCTTCTACAATGTAGGATGGAACTACAGTACCATGGTCATAGCATAAGTCTGAAGAAGGTGTTGTGAGAACTCTTTTGACTTATAACGACAATGACAACTGAATCAGAACAGGCTTGTAGAACGTCAGTGAAGTCCAGAAAAGGTGATAGTTACTCTGTTAACTGTTAAATTCTGTCATTATTACGTCTTTATTAAGTTTTTCCTGTATCTTGCTTGGATCACATCCTCTATCAGTTTCTACCGCCTTCCTGCCAAGCGGTACAAGTTCATACTGCGATCATGCGGCTCAGTGTGACCCTCTGTGCTTATTTTGTGACGATACAGTTGATGCATATCTCAAGGAGGTGAGCTGTATTACCAGACACTTTATAAATATGTATTTACTATATTCTGGGCACACAGCCACACACCATGCTGACACTGCTGCCATTTTATACCTCTTGGTTTTCAGTGTTTCCTGGAGCATATACACTATAGTGGTAGGTTTAATATTATTTAAAGAAATAACAATGTATACTGATTAGCAGTGGTGTCAAAAGTATTCACATGCATTACTTGAGTAGAAGTATAGATACTAGGGTTTAAAAATACTTCTTTAGAAGTTGAAGTATCAACCCAAGCTTTTT
>JAQQZS010000004.1:3637183-3650639 GCA_030068045.1 Platyallabes tihoni | reverse complement strand
GCATCCTCTTCTCTCACACCAACTAACTTCATGTCCTCTCTCACTGCATCCATAAATCTCCTCTTTGGTCTTCCTCAGGATCATACTGTAGGTTTGAATCTCTTCGGACAACACTTTAGACTGTGTGTGTGGAGTTTGCATGTTCTCCACATGCGTTGGTGGGTGTCTTCCAGGTTTTTTTTGTTTCCTCACACATTCCAAAGATATACAGGTATGCTGATCGGCATTCCAGAATTGTCGGCATTCCAGAATTGTCTACAGTATATGATTGCTTATACTGCTTATATATATTGCTTATATAGATGTGTGCTTATGCCAGGTTATGCTGTCCAGGGTGTACCTTGCCGTGTGCCTTAAGTTTCCTGGGATAGGCTCCGGGATCATGTGACCCTACATCAGGACAAGCAGGATAGAGAATGAATGAATGAATGAAAACTGTTATATGAATATGTATGAGCGCTAATCACACCCCTCTCTATGTGTCTCTAAATGTATCCGGAGTATTATTGATCTCCTAGGTTTCGTCTAGTCTTTTTACAGTATATTTAACAAACTAGGCACCCTTTCACTCTAATGCTGCTTCCAGCTGTACCTTGGCTTTCACCTTACAGTTATGTTTATATTTCACGAAAATAAAAAGCTAATAGACGTCAGCTGGACGTCTAAAAATAAATGAATTGCAAATTTCTGTCTTCACAATTCTCTTTGACATTTTTATTTCCTGTTAATTATGTTTCATGGAATTCCCCCTTATCCATTTCGCAAATTCCTGATGCATACTGCGATCTCTACGGTCGGCCAATTGAACTGAACAACATGCTTTGACTGTTCTAGAAATGTGAGAACATTAATAAAAAAAAAACAACAACAACCAAATGACAGTTAAAACAGGAAATCCGGACACACATCCTGAAAACTGGATGGATGTCAACCGTTTGTTCTGTGAATATTAAACAGAAAATAGCATGCAGAAAATATCTCCAGGGTTTCAAAATCAGTACAAATCGTTGCAGAATGAAGACGGGAAAGCACAAAAGAATTCTCAACACACTTTCAGTGCCATGTCCTCCAGCTACACTGTGCACCGTTCCCACCGCAAGAGAGCCAACATTCTGCCTATCTACAAACCACACATCCAGTAGGATTTATGACCTTTCTGGCACCATGTGGAGCTGCTAACCTAGAGGCCATGCAACATGAAAGAGGGACTCTGCAATGCCTAGCAGGCTTCCAGACACACACACACACACACACACACACAAACACACACACACACACACCTGTGGGCCAGTCTGATCTGTCTTCCTTCCTCTTATAACCTCCTCAGCCGTCCTCCTTCTCTCTATATGGCTGTTTACTCTCCTCTCACTTACACCTCTTTACTAACAAGACAAGTTACCTCTTTACTAACTCGTCTCTCACTTACACCTCTTTACTAACCTCTTTACTTTAAACAAAAAAACGTTAACACAGGGTTGTGTTTGAGTTTGTTAAAAGCCGTAATATGTCGTTTGGCTCGAGCGTGGTTTCTTTCCAAAGACAATGTTTGGGACCCTGCATGCATGCAGTAGTCTTTAGCAGCAGCAGACTGCTTTTATCTTTTCTCCATCTCATCAGGGGTTTTTGCTATTTATAGGGTTCCAACAGATGCTTTAAAGTCTTTAAAATAAATGATTTTCTTTATAGTTATGTTTTGCAAAATGCTGGTATATGCGTGATTTTTGAACTGGATGTAGACTCGTGAACATTTGGTGGAAAATGAGAATTTTATCGTCTCCTAGTTTTACAGCTAGCTCATTTATTGTGGTTTTGCCTGCAGAGCCTGCAGGGGGTAGTAAGCTCTCTGAGTGGAGGTGACTGCAATGTTTTCATTTTAATGATTAATTTAGTTTGAGCAATAGGTTGAAAGCAAGGCTTCAGATTACTGCACGTACCATATAAAAATATTACCTTCTCACTGGCATAATGCATGGGTTTAAAGATCAGGATAAAAGTCAGAGCAATGCACGCTGTGTGTCATGGCTACCTACAGTAGCTATATACCGCATGGTATGATTCATGCAGTAGTTGCTGTTACAGGAATGACAAACTGCGAAGGGGAGAAAAAGATACTGCAAAATAGTGACATACTGCATGCTGTAGTTACAGCAGTGTCATGCTGCATATTATGATTATATAGTTGTATACATCATGCTGCACGTTATGGTTATATAATGGCATACTGCATGTTGTGTTTACACCAGTGTCATGCTGCACATTATGGTTATATATTTTTGAAACACCGCTCTTTTTCACTCAAATGAGGATGGGTTCCCTGTTGAGTCTGGTTCCTCTCAAGGTTTCTTCCTATTGCCATCTCCGGGAGTTTTTCCTTGCCACTGTTGCCGTCGTCCTCGGCTTGCTCATCAGGGACAGTCTTATCATTTTGATTCATACACGTTCACATCTCATACAAACTTAAATAATTCCTTTGATTGTGTAAAGCTGCTTTGCGACAATGTCAATTGTTAAAAGCGCTATACAGATATAATTGAATTTAATTGTATTGCTTTTATTGTTTATTGTGGTTACAGCAGCGTTACACTGAGCGTTATGATGACGCTCAGTGTAACCTTTTATCATTTCTCCCTAATAGGTCAATAATAATATTAGATGTTAAACATTTTGCCAGAATTACATGACATTTATTTAAAATGTTGGACTGATTATGCTCCTTGGATTGTTCCAGAAAATGCTTGAAGTTTAATTTTCAAAAAATGTAATTTAACATTTTTTTTTTTTTTTTTTTTGCTTGGTCCTGTGTGTCCTGCGCATGGTCAGGACAGTTTTTTCCCCCCTCTTCTCAGAGGTCATGTCCCTATTTGTGACCTGGCCTTGCTGAGTTATGGTGTGTCATGAGTGACAGCTGGAAACCACCAATAAAACCTTCTCTGCATTCCAGTGATGGGCTGTTAAAGTTGACCTCAGGTAACACATTCACTTGAAAAATTATCTACTGTAGATAATCACAGTCATGGTCATCAATTAATGACAATTTTAAAATACTCAGATTTATTTGTATTATACTGTAAATGTGCAATGTTGAAATAAAGAAATGCAGGACAAACTTGTTAGAGGAAACAGATCATGTATTTTTATAATATCAAATGTCATATTAAACGTAGTATGGGTTGTGGCAACCCACCAACAGTGGGCTCAAACCCGGATCCTCAAAAGCAGAGATCAACAACCTGGAGCCTTAGCCACCGGAGGCACCACTCCGACATCCTACATTTACAGTAATGTACTCTTGTAAAAATCATTCCCCTTGAAGGTAGCTCGAGCACACAACTTTTATCCAAACTTCCATCTACAGTACAAGTGTTTTCTAATGGAACTGGCCATTCAGCACACCTGGTGATGTTTCCCCAGTCATCTTATTACCTGCGTTAAATGGTCCATTATAACAAACAGCCCGGGTAACCGCACTACGATTATGGAGAGCCATTAGGAGCAGTCTTTGTGTTAAAATTTCTAAATTAATTCCATACGTTAACATGTTAAAATTGACAGTGTGGTAAATAAATGTCCCGACTTGATACAAAACATTAAAACATTAAAACCTTTTGGTATAAGTGACATAGCGCACAGTTTGGTGAGGCAATGCTAACGCAGATATATTGCTTGTAACATGTTGTAAGTAAGGAACAGGGGTAGCTCAGTGGTTAAGATGTTGGACTGAAAACTGAAAAAAGTTAAAATGCCAGCACCATCAATTTTATTTGTCACATACACAGTTATACAGAGTACGATATGTAGACATACTACTGTTGAGCCCTTGAGCAAGGCCCTTAACTCTAAGATGTATAATAAGATAAATGTAAGTCATTCTGGATAAGGTTGTCTGCCAAATACTGTAAATGTAAAGTCAATTTGGGAATAGCAATTACTGTACATGCACAAATTATCCATTTAGGCACAAGTATACACTTTAAGACAAAATGAATAAAATCTACAAACAAAAAAAAAATTTAAAAATAGATTTTTTAAAAATAGTTTATCAAGCTTTATTATATAAGAACAATGAGCCAAAAGTTTCTTAGAACAATGATGTACACTGAATACATTTATTATTATTCAATTCTGTTTAATTTTATTTTATTTGTATTGCTCTTTCGACAATGGTCATAGTGGCAAAGCAGCTTCTTCCTTTTTCGAATCTTCCTTTATCTAGACTAACGTTAATGTTCACTAAACGGTACTTCCCGTTATAGTTGGGGTGGTACCCTCAAGGCTTCATCCTTTCTCCCTTACCTGGAAATGTGATTTTACAGTAGCTTTGTTCTGAAAGCTGGTTAAAGGCATAAAAGTGCTCTTTAAGATCCAATTATATTCCTTAAATAATTTAAAGGTGAACTACATTCACAATACCATGTAATAGATAGACATTAAAGTACAAAAGGTGTAGCCTTGAGGGTATCTGCTTCTATAAAGTACAGTTTATTCATTCATTTCATTCATTCATTTTCTATACCGCTTAATCCTGTGTTCAGGGTCGCGGGGGACCTGGAGCCTATCCCAGGAGACTTCGGGCACTAGGCGGGGTACACCCTGGACAGGGTGCCAATCCATCGCAGTAAAGTACAGTTTAGTAACCTTTTATTCGCAGTGTGCAATTATATCTGCATGGGCCAAGTTTTATAGTATACTGTAACTCCACAAGGAGTCTCTTAGAGATATAGAGATACGGTACACTAACCCCTACATGTACAGTACAGTATGTGTTGTTTTATTCTCATGTTTTTTGCAGCACACAACTCATCCTCTTGTCTTGTTTAGCATCTCAAATCGTAAATCCCAACCTCGGTCTTTAAATAACGCTTGGCGTTGTAACGTTGATGTGTTTTTGTGCTACTGTAGGTGTCCGGCTTAAATTCACCTTAAGCGCTATATAAGCTCTTGGATCTGGCTGATCTGATCCTTTTGAAAATGCTGCGATTAGTAGCCGAAGCTTAACCCCTTAAACTCCCACCTGGTCCAGAATCACGTTCCTCACATACCTTAGTTTTACTGTAGTTCCTGAATAATTCATAGTGGATGCTGAATAATATGTTTAAAGGCGGATATGAGGATAAGCCAGAAGTTAATGTTTAATGCAGATTTAGTTTAGTTTATATGAAGCCAGGTGAATACTGTTGAATATTCTTTTGGCCTGTATTAGGGTCAGGTTTGTCCTGAAAATCTCCTGACATGAGCTAATAATCAGAAGATTATTGTGTAGTCTGAGACATCAAATTTAAAGTCATTACTCATTACACTATAAGGTCTAACCTGACTTCCTCATAGTTTGATTAAAAAAAAACTTACAGAAAACCATATACTGTAAATAAAGTATTTTTATAATACATAAAGCCTAAATGAGCTGTTACTATAGAAACGATGCCGGGCTCGAATGAGTGTAAACACAATCAGCAGTATTTATGTTAAATTACAGTTTGCCGAGCGGTGTGAAGTCTTCCGCTCGACATACCAGCAATAGAAGATACATTCCAGCTCACTTTACTGCAGAAACCAGAAGACGGATGATGTGTGTGTGTGTGTGTGTGTGTGTGTGTTTTGGGGGAACGACAAATATTTTCTTGAAGGAGACAGGGAGCGAGTCAGTGCCCTCCAGCCCCTTGCTCTTAACACCCCCCCCCCACTCACCTACTTTTCATACTTTCTCTCTCTTTCAGTCGCTTTAGACGGCTCGACCTGTTGCTGCACATCCACACACCCCCTGAGCTTGCACTCTGAGAGGTGTGTGCTTCATTCATTCACTTTTTCATCCATACTGAGACTTTTGGAGTTCCACAACTTATAGAAAAGTTGGGTGCAGGATTTCCAGTAGATGTCGTGTGTGTATATGTCCAGGAGAGCCGTGGATGTGTTTTGGTGGGACTGTATAGCTGGATGGCAGAGGTGAGTTGGAATGGAAATGGATGGCAATATGCCTGTTTCATTCTTTCTTTCTTTCTTTCTTTCTTTTTATTATTATTATTTTCTATTTTTACTCTCACTTTGCACTAGGCATTTGCGCCATTTCTGCCAATGTTTTTCTCTTCATTTCGTCATAATGCCTTAGTGATGCTGTTACTCAGTAAATAACAACACTGAGTGAAGCTATTTATACCTTCTATGAGTACAAATAGTTATAAATAAAATATCAGGCAAAAAAACAAACAAACAGAAAAATACTTGCAAATATGCTTTTCAGAGTTGTACTGAAAAGAAGACGATGTCACAGTCTCCAGGACTCACTTGATGTGGAACGTTTATCCATCAGGGTTTTACAAGAACTAAGGGGCGAAGATTGATGAGAAATAATGGTAGTCATGAATATTACTGAGAGGATGCTGGAGTTGCTCGGATATTACGAAAAAATTTCAAACATACATTTTCATGCATAACATTTTTTTTTTGACAATAGAAGAAAATCTGTTCAACTTACTTATCACATTCCCTTTCCACTTAATGTTTATATTTGTTATGATTTAAGCATAAACATCCTCATTTATACATATTACTTTTAAATCATAAGACTCAAACCTCATTCATTCTCATTTTGTTCATCTGTTTCATACATCGTGATAGAGTGCATTAGTTATAGTGCGGACTGTGCATCTCTATGATAATGATAATAATAATGATGCAAATTTAATGTTCGACTTTGCCGTGATGAGATTCTGCATGCTGAATATGCGGAGAAAGTAACGCATTAAATTAAATCTGTGCTGTCTTTCATTTGAGAACTTTATCTCAGTTGCCACACAATGGACACCCCCCTCCACCCCCCACCCCGCGCTCCACTCAGCGAATCCGCCAGGCTTTTGACCTTAAGTGCACAAAGCAAAGACAGTTCATCACTTTAATGCTGCTACCACAGCTGTTAACGGTCATGGTAATACGTGTGAATTTATTGTGAGCATTTAATAATAGTAGTCTTATCTCAAGCTATATACACATTATATAGCGGCACAGTGACTTAGCACTTAGTGGTAACTTAGTGGTTAGCACCTCCAGACTACGGGTTCGAGTCCCACCTCGGGGTCTGTGTGCATGGGGTTGGCGTGTTCTTCCCGTGCTTGGTGGGTTTCCTCTGGGTACTCCGGTTTCCTCCCACAGTCCAAAGACATGCAGATTAGGCTAATTGGCATTTCCCCCAAATTGTGTGTCAATGAGCGTGTGTATTTGCATGTGTCCTGTGATCGATTAGCATCCTGTCTAGGGTGTACATCGCCCCTTGTCTCCTGATATAGACTTCTATATATAGTATGTGCTGATGTCAAAATTCAAGCTCCTGCAAATTTAAGTCTGTGTGTGTGTCAACCAATTTCACACCAACAGGGATAATCCTTTATAAAGTAGAGAAATGCTGTTATGTAGAACCAGCTGACATTCAGAGACACGGTGAAGATCAGAGAAACCCCACGTCCAACCGAGCCACAGCACACCATGGGTCAAACTGCACTTCACAGCCACAGACAGACATCATGAAGCCGTTTTCATCCGTTAAGCGTAGATTACAGTCGCGCCTGTGGAGTAACTGTGCAACTTTAGGGTCAGATCTTCACAAAACAACAGAAAGAGGCACGTTCAAGCCCAAATAATTGAACCACGGTGCTGATACTGTATGTATCTACTCCTTATCTTCTGCTTTAGGTATCTGTATGTGTGTGTGTGTGTGAAGCGAGTTGTTAATCCTGGAATGGAGCCAGCTGGATAAGAACATGTGGCCTTACATGCAGGAACAGGACTGACTTCCATTGGTATGTGAACACCAAGCCTCAGTTCTCTGTTGTTAAAATGTCATGGCAACTTTGGACAGGAACACTGCTCTGTAAATCAATGAATGGGAGACAGGAAGTCTTTAAAAACCATGCTGGGTTTATCTTGGATCCAATTTTGAGATGAAAACTATACGTTTATTGTTAAAAAAAAATAAGTATTGGTCTAGTAGATATAAAGCCATATTACCGACAAACACTGCCAGATTAAAAAGCTGCCATTTTGTACGTTGTAATAAAATGACTGTGCACCTTGCAGAGTTTCTTTTTTCCCTAATTCATTTCTATTAGACTTTCATCTGACCACTGACAGGTGAAGTGAATAACATTGATTATCTCGGTACAATGGCGCCTGGACGTGGGTGAGATATATTTGGTGTTGGAAGCAGAAAAAACGGTCAAGCGTAAGGCTTTGAGTCACGTTAACAAGGGCCGGATTGTGATGTCTAGACGACTGGGTCAGAGCAATTCGAAAACTGCAGCTCTTGTGGGATGTTCCTGGTCTGCGGTGGTCAACGTCTAACAAAAGTGGTCGAAGGAAAGCCAGTGAACCTGGCAACAGAGTCATGGGTGACCAAGGCTCATTGTTTTCCAAGGCTTCCCTGTGTAGTTTGATTCAATAGAATTGCTCCTGGAGCTCAAAAAATGGTGTGTCTCTGTTTGTTGTGTATGGGGCTGCGTGGTGAGCCCATCCTGACCCATGTCCACCACTAAAAGCTCCATAACGAGCATGTGAGCATCAGAACTGAACCATGGAGAAGAACTCTAAAACCGCAGCCCGAGTATTAAAGGTGTCATAGTCGTGCCGATATTCAGCACAACAGCACAACCTCGAGTGTGATATTGCTTTTATACAACAAACATCATTTATTATCCACAGATTATGATTTGTTTAACAAGTTGATTAGCTTCTCCACACTTATCCTTTTGCGACTGGCTAAAATAGCGTCAAGTTGGGGACCGAAAATTAGCGTGATTAACAGGGGGTGAAAGTGGCTTTGAATTCTTGTCAGAACTATGGAGCCAAAAGGTGAGGAGAATAAACCATGGAGATGGTGGGCAGTCCTGAGAAACGTACAAGATTCACTTTATATTTCCATTTATCTCAGGCTAGAATATCAGCTAACTTTCAGGTTCTGGGGTTGAATCCCGAAGTTGTTAAATGAAAAGCTAGTGCAGTGTGTAGGGTGTACAATCCCTTGTTCCACACAACTAGTAGTGCCCTTGATCAGGGGTTAAAGATGGATTTAGGATTCAGACTTGTTTTAGAAACTAGTTAGCACTGTAGCTTGTGTTAGCCGTGAACAGAACAAAACGGACGATTCATAGGCGATTCAGAACGACTTAGAAGAGGTTACTAAGAAGACGATGTGTTTATTTGTTTAAAATGACGTAACATTATCAGATGTGTGTTCCTGCTGAAAGTGCTTCTGTGACTGGTTGTGAATGTGGGTTTTGTCAGGCAGCTGCTCTCTCCTCAGTACTGCGGACCGTACAGACCTACTCTCACCCACGCTGAGACACACAGTTAGTGTCATTAACCACTGTACAACACCTGGGACACGCCCACTCATACATATACAGTACTGTAGTTAAACTTCACTGTGCTGTTACTGAACATCATATTACTTGGCTGGTGTATAATACAAGCTGTTTTATGTGTTTTTTTTTATTTTATTTTAGATCATTATTATATTTTTTGCTTATTTTTCTTATCTTGTATATATTTTTTCTTTTTTTTCTTCTATTGTCATTTTTTCTCCCTTTTCTTGTCCTTCCTGTCTTCTTTTAAGATTTTTCTTTTCATTCTTTTTTTCTTGTACTTGTAGCCCAATTTTCCTGTCAAATTTAATTTTCTTTCCTGGCCGGCATTTTTGTATTTTCTCATTCTTTTAAACATTTGCTTGTGCTTTTTTTTAAATTCTTTTTGCCTTTTCTTTTTTTACCCCTTCCCATCCATTTTTCTTGTCCTTTTATTTTTGGCCTTTTTTTGTACCATTTTCACTTATTTTCTTTTTATCTGCATTGATACTTTATTTCTTGTACCCTCCCTTTTTTCTTTTAGTTTTTTCTTTTTGTTTTAAATTTGTCTTTTGTAATGTCTTTTTCTTATTTTTTTTATTTGTATTTTCTTTTATTTTTGAAAACTATATATATATATTTTTTTTACCTCTTTTGTTTCTTTTCGTTGTTACTCCGGTTCAGTATTTTTATGCCTCACCCACAGGAATAAGATTCACCCAAATTAAAGACGGCATAAAATGGCATTGTGTAAAATTCACAGTTTATATCGTGACTTTTTAAAGAAAAAATTTTTAAACATCACTTATAATGTATACATACACATAATGATCACTTGTTCTCTCTCTCTCTTTCTTTCTCTTTCTTCATTCTTCCTTTCACACACACTCTCTGTCTCTGTGTCAGATAAAAGAGGAAAAGTCACGGCTGAATAAAGCAAAGTGGAGCGTCATCGCAGAAGATCGGGCCTGCTGGAGGAAAGATAAGAAAGTGGAGAGACGCAGGAAGAGCGACCGATAGAGGAGAAGAGAGAGAGAGAGAGAGAGAGATGATGGATCAGTCGTATTTGTGGATCTTGCTCTTGTCTCTTTCCCTCTCACATCAGAGTGTGTCTGCGCAAGCTGAAGGTACGAGGCCTAGCTCTTGTGCTTCTCTGTGTTTACTCAAAGCACTGCGTTTGTTTAACAGATAAGACCTAGAGGACAACACACACTTTCAAAGAAGCCACAAACGCCGAATTAGTTTAGCAAAGTACAGCAGGCTGTCATTCCAGGCGTTTAATATTAATAAAGTGGACAACAGTATATGAGGTTTTAGGGTAATGAAAAAGAAACACAACCTGAACTCCACAGGCAGACACAGTAATGTTGGTGAGTGAAGTCTGACTTTTAACATCTGGATGTCCTCTGCACCTGTACAGGTCTGGTACGTCTAACTGAATTCCTCTTCTGCTGTAAATTTTCCACACTCCTGTCTCTCTGACGAAGCAGAAAATGTAGGAGAGAATGTTCACATCATGCCTATGATCCACCAATAACCACTTTGAAGTTTCTACCTCATTCTGCACGGTTTGCATTTGTGCGCGTGTGTGTGCGTGTGTGTGTGCGTGTGTGTGTGTGTGTGTTTGTGTGTGTGTGCGTTGTGCTTCATTACAAGAGGTATGAGGTGAGATTATTAACTCCTACCCATACCCTAAAGCACAGTCCTCTTACACACCTAGGTTATATGAAAGATTTTGAAAGTTTACCGTGACTGACAGGTATGTGAAAAGATCGTGGCAGGGCGCCTGAGCGACGCGAAGTGTTCTCCTTATCATTAGGAACGTTTGTTTCATGGTGATGCAGCTGTCTCGCAAATTTTACAGTGTTCTCTGGAGGAAAGAGACAGTGTTAGCCTTTTAAGTGACACCAACCAATCATAGATGTATGCAGAAGAGGATGGATAGCGATTCCAAAGAGTGTTCAGTCAGCCGGTGATGTACTGTAGCATATGCAACATTTGGAAAACATACTGAAAAGTTGCTTGACTTTACATGACTCTGAGGAAGTATGTGCTAGTATTCACACTGTGCCAGTTGCTAGCGGTCTTGTGATTGTGTCTTTTCACACGATTTTTATTTTTTTGCCGCTTTGTAGATGGAAATTTTACTTCTGCCGCAACCAAACACTTGTTTACTGGGTTATTTTTTAAAGTTTCATTTATTTAACAAGATCATGCAGATTTTTGTTCGTCCTTGTAGTCCTTACAGTTTAGCACTACAAGTGTTAGCTAACACTCGTTAGAGACAGCTAGCAAAATTATGTGAGCAGTCATGAAAAGTTTTACTTACCATTTTATTTAGACACAAATTCATTGTTTGGTAAACCAATTATGAAATCTTTTGCATCTATTTTTATCTGTAAGGTATTATATATAAACCAAAAAAACCCCAGCTATAATTATAGTGGTACAATAATAAGGTGACATAGAATGAGTTATGTCTATGACTAGCAATGTAAAAATAAATTACCTTATACTGAGATATCTGCAAGCATAACACAAAAAAATAAATTATTTAAAAATTAAAGAATTTTTCATATGGCTTGCAGGTTGGGTGTACATACTTTTTGTTAAATGACCAAATTTGCAGAAAAAAGCAAGAATGTAATCTATAAGAACCTGATTTCTAATATGAATAGAATATAGTAATAATTTATAAAATAGTCTTTATAACAATTTGCACAGGGATCTCTAAAGCAGATGTTCCTTAAAACTATTATTCGAAGGAATCTTCAGTGTCAGCAAACTTGTAACTTCAACTGTCTGTGATAAAAGAGTTGTAGGTTGACGAGAATTAGCAAAGGACTAAATTGGAAGAGGAAAGAAAAGAGCACGGAAAAAAAAATCATATTGATTTAAAAAAAAATCAATGATTTTCTGCGCTATTTCCTACTACAATATCAAATGCGTGTGGCTATGCTTCATATCCCGTGTACTGAACTACTACTTATAGGCTGAATGATTTCAATCGAATTTAATCTTTCCTGGAGGCACGTCGTGAGTTAATTAAACATCAGTAATCCCCACACAATCCGATACACCGTGCTGTACATGTCACAGTGACTTCTCCTCAACACAGCCAGCTCATACACCGTAACTCTGAGCTGGGTTCAGTTGAATAAAGACTCCGCCTTCACCTTCTGTCACCTCTGTATTATACAACGGCCAGCATCAGCACCAATGGCTCGAGAGATACAAGGTCGATTGAATTGCTTGTATTCGTATTTCTGGTTGTGTTGATGGATGCAGGGAGAAAGGAAGGGCAGAAGGATGTGTAGTTAGATTTATTGGTGTGAAGAGAAAAAAAAGAGAGAGGGAGAACGAGAATTGGATTCATATCCTCGTGGTGCATCTGCTTTTCACCTGCATGCTCAGACAGTCAGAGGCAGATAACTGTCTGCTTGAACTGATTTTCCACTTCGTCTGTTCTTAACTCGGCCTCTGGCTGGACCTGTCTGAATCTATAACGCGGCCTGCAGCGTTATCCGCGTGACACCACATCCTCATATTCAGCATGCATACATTAGTCACACGCTTCTGTAACTTCTTCAAACATACATCTAAAAGTATAGCTATTACATTAGCAGCTAACCGAGACTGAGAATGTGATGTATTTTTTGAGATTGCGCACTTAATGTAAATGCTACAGTTGAGAATAGACGTGCGGCCGCGCCTCCGCCAGGAAGATACACAATCGTGTGTTTAATGTACCGTTCCTTTTCAAGGAAATAAGGAGATGAGGATTTGTGCTATAGGCGGAAAGAAAGCAAGTGTAGCAGCACTGTAAATATGTAACTATTCTCCTACAGATATGATGTAGAAATTACTTCAGTCTGTGATCTCTTACTGGATTTTTGTTCATGTTAGGGATGATTAATTGTATACACATAATCATAAGCATATACACTACTGTTCAAAAGTTTTAGAACACTTTCTAACTCCATGATGGTTCCTGATTTTTATTTATTTCTACATTGTAAAGGAATGCTGAAGACGTCCAAAAATGCATTAATTTCCTTTGAACAGTTGATATTGAGATGTGTCTGCTACTTCTGCTCTGTAAAGACTTCATAACGCCTCTAATCTGAGGT
>JAQQZS010000004.1:3611283-3630044 GCA_030068045.1 Platyallabes tihoni | reverse complement strand
TCCTGGGATAGGCTCCAGGTCCCCCGCGACCCTGATCATAGGATTAAGCGGTACAGAAAATGAATGAATGAATGAATTGAAATTGATGATAGATCAAAAAATACATTTTATTAACTCTAATGTACTAAGAGACGGGATAGCTAACCCACTGGTGTCATCACTTTTAACATTAAAATGACCAGAGAAGAAGAAATCTTGTATTTGATCACTTTTTTTCCCCCTCCATGTATTCTGTAGCCCGGGAGCTGACATGCACCCAGCCCATGAGGTGTTATGTTAATATAATAGCTGTAATGTTAGGACAGCGTCGCATCGAAACGAGGACTTCATTAGGATTTCAGAGCGCGTACAGCTGCTTGTCCTGCAGAGACGAGCACCTGATGTGCAAATGAGGCAGCAGGCAAAGGAGAGCTTTGCTGTAATTAACTGCAGAGTTATCGACTTTTATTTAAAATCAGCTCACACACACACTCACACTCACACACACGTGCACGCTGAGGCATAATGCTGTTTAGTGAATGCTGATGAACTCGACCCTGTGCTTCAGGTAAACTTTATAAACAAAAAGTAGCTGCACTAGTGTAATGACAAATAATCATTCCTGTCTGAGGCAACTCCGATTTGCTCGAGCTTGTTATGGATTAAATTAGATGATCTCTAAGTTTGCACTAAATACTCCTACAGTATGTTAGAGCTTCACATTAAGGACTGAATAACCTTAGTCACTATGTTAGGTGAAGATTAAACATGTTGATGTGCTGTTATTAGTTAGCATGTTCTTCGCGTGCTTGGTGGGTGGTACCTCATGGTACTCCGTTTTTCCAAAGACATGCAGATTAGGCTAATTGGCGTCCCTAAATTGCGAATAGTGTGTGAATGAGAGTGAGAATGCTGACTGGAGGTCCGACCATGGTTGTACAAAAAGGGAATAAATGCAACGGTCACCATTGGCCTCCACGGTTCCTAGTTGGACTACAGAGGTTCCTAGATGGATGGATGGATGGATGGATGGATGAATTGATGGATGACCATACTAGCTGTACTGGGACAGGGCTAGATCAGTGGTTAAGACGCTGGACTACTGATCGGAAAACCATCGCCAAGATGCCGCTGATGGGACATTAAGCAAGGCCCTTAACCTTCAACTGCTCAGAAGTAGTTCGTGATAAGGGTGTGTGCCAAATGCCTTCAGTGTAATGTTAATAATCAGCCAAATTTCTCGAATTCTCAGGAAATAAATATTGGTTCTTGAGTATGATTTACGTCTTACTTAAAGACTTGAACATACAGCCAGGCTCATACGTTTTGGAATAAAGATAACTTTTTTGCCATTTGGCCCCTCTGGACCACCACATTAAATGTGAAATGAAACACTCAAGATGTGAAGTCAAGACTTTCAGCTTTAATTTAAGTGGCTTAACAAAAATTTGGCATTAGCCATCCAGGAAGTACAGGCACTTTCAAACACACTATTTATGAATTTTTGGGGTTCATAAAAAATGGAACAAACACCTGACAAACATTTTCATAGCCAGTTATGGTCAGGTGTGGCCTGTTCCCTGATTACTCCGTGACTAATCCAGCAGATAAAAGGCCTGGACATGGATCTGAGTGTTACATTTGCATCTGGCAGCTGTTTACTCGAACTACCAACATAAGATCCTGTGCAATTGAATGAAGTCATCATTAGGCTGAAAAAAACCCTAAAAAGTCCATTAGAGAGATAGCAAAAACAAAGGGAGTGACCAGCACGGCATTCTTCAAAAGAAAGATTTAACTGGCAAGTTCAGCAACAGCAAAAGGCGTGGAAGACCCCCTAAGACAACTAAAATAGATGACCACAGAATCCTGTCCATGTGCCCAAAATTAACATGTACCAAAAAAATGGACAAAGAAAAAAAATGGAGAAATAAAGGAACAGCTTGTGATCCAGATCATCTTGAATTCTGAAGTATATAGGGCTATAAAACTAACATGATGCCACTTCATATTGATGATGGATAGTAAAACATATTAAAAACATACAGTGAAAGCTACTTAAGGCAAAGAAATGGGACATGAAAAGAAATGGTCAAAGAAATGGTTCTTTACTGGCCAAGTCAATTCACTCATGCTTTTCACTTACTGAAGACAAGACTAAAGGCAGAAAGATCCTCAAATAAGCAACCGCTGAAGACAGGTGCAGTAAAGCCCTGGCAAAGCATCTCAAGGGAGGAAACTCAGCATTTTGTCATGTCCATTTTCATCCAAGTATTACGAGCAATTCTTGTGTTCGTAATTATGTTTGTTTGATCCATTATTTATGACCCCAATATGGTGGGTGTGTATAAAAATGGCTGTACTTCCTGAATTGGTATTGCTACACTTTCGTTAAATCCCATGTATTAAAGCTGAAAGTCTGGACTTTATTTCAAATTGAGTGTTGTGGCCAAATGGCAGGTCTAGTGTCTAGTCTAGTCACAATCTCAACAAAAAAATTATCTTTGTTCAAAAATATATGGACCGTATTGTAGTTTAATGCAGGCACGTAAATGCTTTATTATTCTATAGAATTTGCCCCGACAATATTATTATTATTATTATTATTATTATAACAATTACTAAAGTTATATTTATGATAAAGTACTTTAGTTTGTTAATGCAATAGACAATGTTAATTACAGTAGCTGATTATACTGTACTTTTTGAGGATCTTCTTGATGTATTTTACTGTTTAAAGTCGTGATGTTGATGAATAATCATAAAGCAGTTAATTAATTTTAGGATTTAACTAATTAAAAATGTATTAATGCATAGAATGTGTAATGTTTGTTTTGCACCATATTTCTCTGTAGCTGACATTTCTATTAACTTGGATACCACAAGAGGGCCCTCTTGCCGTTTATGCGATATGCTTTTTCAGCCTGATTTTAGAATAAGGACAGAGCCTTACTTAACTAATTTGTTGGGATTGTGTCTCTAGACCTGTTTAAATAAAACTTACAGATTACTGATTAATCTATTATTGATTAACATTCAACAAAGTTTTGAAAAGTGTAGTAATTTTGCATCTCCTAGTTCTCAGTTGAAAACCACACCCCAAAGAAACCTATCTCCGTCTGATTTCAGATTGCGGTGCTCATCACTAACGGCAGATCAGATGACGCGATCGACGGCCCGGTCAAAACAATAGCGGAGAGTGGCATCTCTCTTTTCGCAGTAGGTAAGCAACATCCTGTACACCGCGCCTTCCTGTTGTGGCAAATTAGTCATTAGACCCGTCAACATACTGTACTGTATATCAGCAAATAAGGAGGTGTTGCTGCAGCGTGCAGAATTTGTCAGCGGTTAGCTCCTTTACTCTTGGCTCAATCTCGGTGCCCAGAGCGCAGAAATAATTACAGCTCATTAGAGAGCGGCCAGCTAATTGCAGCGATTTCTCATCAGTCGTGTCTCCTTTTTCCTCTCTGATGTTCTGACACACAGTCTCTAATCAGTCAGCCCCAGAGAGGCGTGAATAAATCATCTTGGCTCTGTACACCAACATCAGAGCACCACACATCCACACAGTGTCGCAAACTTTCTACTGTGGAAAGAAACTAAGGCGTGCTGGAAAAGTCATTAGACGTTGCTGTTGGATGTTTGGAATATTCATGTATTTAAATCAGATGTTTATTGGGACAGAGATAGATTTGAATAGAGTTTTATTAGATTATGATTTTTTTTGTCTGTTTCTCAGGTGTAAGGAACGCTGATCCGGAGGAGCTGAAGAGGATCGTGAGCGAGCCTCATGAGGAGCACCTGATGCTCAGCCTTGATTCGTCCTATCTAGAGAACCTTCTGCCCAAAATCTCCCGCCGAGTGTGTTTCACCGCCTCTGAACCTCCTCGACCTGTTAAACACACACGTCCTGGTGAGACACGCTCACGAGAGAACACGAACACGCTCACGAGAGGAAACACAGCCTTCACTCGAGTAGAAATGAATCTCACACCATCTGTCAGCCTGAGTTTAAACTCTTCTCACTCTATCTGCCTCTCTTTCTCTCGCTCTCTCTGTATCACTCTGATCACGCTTTCTCTCTCTCTGTGTGTGATAGTGATGGAGAAGGTGGTCGGCCCCAGGGACCTGCAGATCAGCGAGTTGAGCTACAACTCTCTACAGCTCTCCTGGAGTCAGGCCACTGGGGACGTGACAGGTTACAGGCTGCTGATCGCTCCCGTGTCTCCAAAGGGCCATCTGCTCCCGATAAAACCCCGACAGGTGAGAGCTACACGCCAACAGAGCCACACACACACACACACACACACACAAATGAACACAACTTTATACTTACAAGTCCCACATGGGGGAAAAAATGTTACAGCAACATAATGGGGAAATAAGATAAAAGAAAATCTGTTAATAAGGTTAATAAGTAATTTCAGTTTAAAAGGTTTAGCAGCACAAATGTAGATTCATAAGAGGCCTAATGTTCATAGAATGCTTCCTTTTAATGAAAATTATACTTTAAAACATGACATTCCTAAATTGTTATCAGTCGCCCTAGTTATCTCATGAGTTTATCTTGTCGAGAAATGTTAAGCCTAAACTTGAACGTCTTACTCCATTGCACATTTAATTTTCAAGTATGACCTAAACACATAAGCGTGCACCCTAAACCTGATCCCTGTACCTCAGATTGATTTGAAGGGCGATGTTGGAAATACCAAAGTAACCGGGTTGACCCCAAAGACCGAGTACGCTCTCACTGTCTACGCCGTCTACCCAGGACTCATAGGAGAATCCTCGTCTGTAAACGCCGAGACGAGTAAGTATCAATGGATCACGGTATCACAAATAAAACACTTTCAGCACATATAAGTGGAGTTACATGTGCAGTTATTGTCTGCTTATTTGAATTGAATGTTAGTCTAAAGCTGAGTGAGGTCGGAATACTTGTCAACTTTGCTTTTTAAATTCTTCTTCTCTTCTCTTCTCTTCTCTTCTTTTGGCTTCTCCCATTAGGGGATGTCACAGCGGACCACTTGGCTCCATCTAACTCTGTCTACCACATCTTCCTTCGTTCCTCCGACCTCCTGCATCTCTTCCCTCACTCTTCTCTGGCCTTCCTCTCCAAATCCAACCTCCATCTCTAACATTCTCCTCCAGATTTACCCATCACCCCTCACCCCTCCCCTGCACATGTCCAAACCATCTTAATCTGGCCTCTCTAACCTTGTCCCAAAACTGTCCAACCTGCACTGTCCCTCTAATATATTCATTCTTAATCCTGTGCATTCTTATCCCTCCCAAAGCAAATCGCAGCATGCTCAGCTTTTGCCACCTGCTTCCTATCTCGAGAGTAGATTATGTTGCGGAATATAACAGGAGTGAAAAACGTTCATGACAAAAATAAACAATTATGAGTTACGTTACTGTATAAATAATGTATAAAAGAAGAACATTTGGTATTATATGGTAATATATGGTTTTTCAGAAATGCACAACCAATACATTTGTAAAGAAAGAAAAAATCCTCAGGGATGTGCTCTTATAGGAAAAGAATCAATATTATACAACAGTTAGTTCTGATTGAGTAAGCTGATTGAAGCCTTCCACAAGTGGTAATAATACAGCACTGGGACATTTCACTATATCTATTACTCCGCTGTACTGGAAAGAGGAGAGAGCAGCTGCCTGCCAAAACTCCCATTCAAAACCAGTCACTGAAGCACTTCCGGCAAGAAAACACACCTAATAAAGTGATGTCATCTTAAACAACACTTTGTCTCCTTAGTAACTGCTTCTAAGCCATTCCGAATTGCCTCAGAACCTTTTGCCTTCGAATCGTGCATGTTGTTCTATTCACGGCTAAAGTGAGCTACAAAGCTAACTAGCTTGTAACACAAGGCTGAATCCCCAATCCCTCCCTAACTCCTGGTCAAGGGCACTACTAGGAAAAAGGATTGTACACACTAGATTTTCATTTACTGCTATTCGGGATTTAATCCCAGAACCCAAAAACTAGCTAATATTCTAAAATGCAATAAGCAATACCCAGAGGGACCCAGGACATGCTTTAAATCTTGCAAGTTTCTCAGGACTGTCCACCACCTGCATGGTTTATTCTTATTCCTTTTGGCTACATAGTAATAATTTAGAACTACTTTCACCCCCCTGTTAATAACACTAACTGTCACTCGGTACCTGACAGTCGCAGCTTCACCTGTCACAGTTAGTTATTTCCACCTGATGCAGAAACATATGTAAATGGTTCATGGTTAATTAACTGGTTAAAATAAATAAACTAATTATAATCTTTTGATAATAATGCTGTTTGTGAAACCGTTGTATAAAAGCAATATCACACTCAAGTCATGCTGGTGTTCTGATTATCAATCAGAATTAGCAATCTTCAGTACTCGTGCTACACTCACTCGTGCCTACAACTGCAGCACAGTCGTGCTGATAATCAGCGCAACAGCACAACCTCTCAAGCTTAAGTATGATGCGTCCTGACATTAATCGCCTGTGTGAAGTTGAATACTTTCCTATAACACAGCATGGCTTTGGGTTTTATTCCTCTTAAGCCACAGCAATATTCCAAGGTTTTGCTATACATTGTGCTTTTTAACCATTTATAGTGGCACTACTTGTGAAATGTCCAAAATTAAAGTCTCGCTCGAGGCACTCAAAAAACAAACAAACAAAAAAACCAGCACTGACATTGGAGACTCTTTCCATAAATGTTGAATAAACTTCTCCTTACTTCTCCACCATATCAAGGCTTGTAAATGTTGTTTTTTTTCTCTTTGTTAAATAATTCAATTCAATTCAATTTTATTTATATAGCGCTTTTAACAATGGTCATTGTCTCAAAGCAGCTTCACAAAATGAACAAGATTTTGTTTAGAAAAGAAAATAGTTGTTAGTGTGTATGTGTGAGAAAAATGTGTATAGGTAATAATGAGATGAATGAATGATAATAACAACACATTGTTTTAAAATCTGTTTTTTTTATTATCATCATTAGGATTGGTTTATGAGGATCAACTTGAACTCTGCGAACAAGCGCATTATAATGAATCTGTGATTATCTTATAGGTTGCAGTGATGTACAAGTTTGTTCTAAACTCCAGCATTCACATGCTCTGCTTGTTTACTGCAGGTCCTGTTCCACCTGTAGCAAACTTCCGTGTGATTGAGGAGGGCCTGTTCTCTCTGCGCACGGCCTGGACGTCCCCACTCGGCCACGTGGACATGTACAAAATCTTCATCCCGAGATGTGAGCCACGGACATTTAAATCGCTTTTTATGTTTGAGAACGATTCCAGTTTCACACTTCAGTATACTGTATAACTATTGATAACGTGCGTACTTACTATATGGATGTTTGAAATCAGATCCAAACCTTTCTCTGTTTTTATTATCCCAGCCGACAGACCCGGGATGATCTATGAGCAGACGCTGCAGGGCGATGCCTCCTCTCATGTGATTGATAGCTTGGAGGAGGATAAGATATACACAGTTAGCATCTACGCCGTATACCCAGAGGGACCCAGTGAGCCTGTTTCCGTCATCGGGAGAACATGTATAAAATTATTATTATTATTTCTTTGACCTGACTTTCTGCCCGTTTCCGTATTATCTGATAACTTTTTATAAAAAATGTCATGACCCAACCTAACATACCTGTAATTAATACCTTGATTCATGTCATTACTTCATAATTTATACCTTTTATAAATCATATATTTAAGGCTGTTTTTATCCGTATATAAGCAGTGCTCCGCCTCGGATAAAAAAAACGGGGACGCCCAGAGAGAGAAGAGACATATTTGTGTGGGTAGTCTGTGAATCTGATAAACAAAGAAGATCTGCATGAGCTCTTTCAGCGAGATTGGTGATATGAAACATCGTATAAATATAAGTAACATCAAGTCCAGATTCACTGTCTGACCCGATCTGCCAAAAAATCCAGTGCAGCACAAATTAAAGACAAAGTCAATGTTGGCCACTAATAAAATGCGCCCAAAAAATTAAAACTCCATTTATTTCTTTATATAATCCTCTGCTACACTAATGCACTTATCACAGAGTTTCACCAGTGCTTGGACACCAACAGGGTAGAAAGTTTTCTCAGACTACCTGCTTCACTTCATGTCTGAAACACTGACCCCCCAAGAACTCCTTTAATGCCCCAAACATGTGGAAATGGTTTAAAGTGAGGTCAGCACTGTACAGGGGATGTGGCAATGACTCCCAGCCAAGTTTCTGTAATGCGCAAGTGGTCTTGGTGAACAATTTCCTACAGACAGATGAGTCTCTTTCTTCCGCAAGTCGGTGATAAGTTATCCGTCGGTTTTCAAGGATCAGGCGTTCCACTCGCTGAACGTTCTCTGCTGTGGGCTCCGAGCCACCTCTGCCTCCGGGATTGTCATTCACAGATGTTTTAGAGTCTCATCACCGTACTGTCCTTGAGGTCTTCTATAAATGTCAATGGCTTTTACGTATTCATTCATCAGAAATTTCAGCACAAATCCCAGTTTGACTCGAACACTGATCATAGATGTATATTTTCTAATAGGACATTCAGTCAATTCTGAGCAGAGCAGCAAATTTATATTTATAAAAGGAAACTGTATAGAAATGCAAACGTTCTATTATTTCAGATATCAATAATTATATTAGACCTAAAATATTAGTAACTTTTTAGTCCAATCTTTTTTAGTTCTGCTTTTACTTCATGCCTTTTCACTTCAGCCTAGATTTGATGGTATTAATAATACCATCTACCATCTAGTTTCCATCTATGTAGTTGTATCATATAAAGATGTCTGCTCATTCACCACTAGATGACGCTATAGTTGTCGATATATTTAATCACAGACCTCCTCATTCTCTGGTGTGTATAAAATAACTCCTTGCTATACACTTATCATCATTTCAATTCTGCTCCCAGGCTAATCAGACTGGCACTGCACAAACAGGCTATTTAAAATAAAAATAAGTGTAACCTTATCCTTATGTGTCAATGGTGTGGTTTCTAAATAGTCAGTTAAACTCAAAACTCCTTAACAGGTCATTAGGTTGTCTCCCCAAACACGAGACATTACTAATTACTCAGTGAATGCACCATAAAGAAACCGAAAAGCCTCGAAGACATCTGGGGTGTTAACATTTTCTAGGTCATTAATGCATCCTGAACAGTAAGTCTCTAAGTTATCACGGCTCTAATGTCATCCTGCAATCATTTCTGTGTCCACGAGAGTGTAAAAGAACAAATATCACTAAATTTACAAACTATTTGAATATATACATCAGAATTGCATGTTTTTAATTGGGGAAAAAAAGACGGCCAAAACATGGTAAAAAGTGTCTCCCCTAGGTGAAAAAGGGAATTTTCACATAGGATCATATAACACCATTTTTCATAACACTTAATGCTTCTTATCTCCTGATCATGCTTTGTTTTGTTTTTTTGTAAATATTCATACACATTTACTGTATATTTGTGTCAGATAAAAAGAAACACATTTGCTAAATACAGTTTCATGTCCTTTTATGTCTGTAGGTTCTGTTACTTTTTGGAATTCAAATCTTTAAACGATCTTAACTGTCATTCAGATGAAACTTGCCCGATTTAGATTTTACATTAAAAGACATAAACCTGAAAAAGTGTATTATTCTAAAACGCAAAATTGTTAAGATATTGCAACATTAATTTGACATGGTTGCGGACACTACAGATCTCTTGCTTTTTAAACTTTTACCAAAAACCAATTTAAGCAACAATTTTTACAGGTCATATGCTTCTAAAAGCTTACACCAATTTTAGTATCGATATTCATAAAGAAATATGAATAATTCGATTTTTAAATGATAATGGCCACTTTTGGGGCACATATAAAATAATCTCTCTAAAACGGTTGAAGTTAGCAACTTGAAATTTTTAGAGAACCACGATTGGTCACTTCCGTTTTGCATAAACTTCAGAAGTAGCTTCTTTGCTGTGTTTTGGCAGAGAGCAAGAAAGCACTAGAATGATTACACCCTACCATTGGTGTAAATTGTGCTCATGAACATGACCCGGACGAAACTGAGAAACTCAAATTTGCTAACGTTTTAATAATTTATTAGAGGTCATGCAGTAAAAGCTGACTCACCCTGGTCTATAGGGATTTTTGTTTGTTTGTTTAGTGTCTTAACAATTAGCAGTAATGATTCATGTCTCTGATGTGTTACAGTGAAGCTGATCCCTGTTCAGCAGCTGTTGGTAGAGAACGCCACCACGGACACGGTGCAGGCTCGCTGGCTCTCGGTGAGAGGAGCGTCTGGCTTCAGGCTCACCTGGGCATCCTCAGGTATTCACAAGGTCTTTCTGGATGGTTTCTCAAAGCACCAGAACGCCGGTCCTCGCATCTACCTCTGGAGAGATTAATAGCACCGAGCATCTTCTTTTAACATCTGCAATAATGTCTGTCTCTTTAACAGAGCTTACATTTTGAGACTAAGATGATTGGAATGGTCCTGCAAACATTGATGCTATTTCTATGTATCTGATGAAGTCATATCCTTCTTGCAACGGCAAACTGGTTTAGAACTAAAATGTCTTTTATTTTTACAGTTCATTATCATTAAGCTTTACAAAGCACTACAAAGCATTAATAATCAGAGGGTATGAGTTATTTCCATAGATGAAACTTTTTTTTTTTAAAACTGAAAATCTGAATCTGAATAGGATGTGTGTAGATTAGATTAGAATTCAACTTTACTGTCATAGTGCAAGGTACAGAGCACAAAACCGAAGAAATGCAGTTCTAAATGCATTTATTTTCCATATTGTAGAACTGGGGATTTCAAAACTGTGAAATAAAACATATGGCATTAGGGAATTAAACAACATCAACAGACACAATGATCTGCTGTTCTGGAAGAGTTCCTGCGAGAACAGTATTGTGTCGAGTGCATTTGCGAAACCCATCAAACACCATGATGAAACTGGCTCTCATGGAGACCTTCCCAGGAAAGCGAGACCATCACTTACCTCTGATGCAGAGGAGAAGTTCATCTAGAGGTCACGCTCACTCACGCACTCATCGTCTATAACCTGTGTATCGGGTCAGAGAGGGTCTTTGTTTTCCAAAGAAAAAAACAAATTTTCATGCAATTCACAAACAATTTTATCCATTTCACAAACCATTAAAGTTAGCTGGCCCAGTTGTCCTGCAGCCCATGGTATTCCTGATGTCTAGTCTGCCTATGTTCTTCATCTTAACTTTGGTCAAAACCTTTAAGAAGGCTTTATCTTTGTAAGTGTGAAACCTCAGCCGAGCTTGAAGATGTGGATTTTAGAGCAGGGGCTTCTTTCTTCAATGGCTGCCTTTCAGTCCACGGAGAAGTAAAACTAGCTTGCCTGTAAACAGTTCCTTTGGTGTTCCAGCAGTTTGCTTGTTTCTGACCATCCAAAACCAAAAATTTATACTTTTAAATTATATATTTATACTTTTAAACGTTTAAAAGTAATACTTTTAAACGTGGCTGTTTTGTTTCTTGGTGTGTGCTTCCAGATGGCCACATTGAGAGTGTCAACCTTGCTGGGAACTATAAGTTCTACATGGTGCAGGGTCTCCACTCTGGAACGGAGTACACTGTCAGCATCAACCCTGTGTTTGTGGATGTAGAAGGACCGGTGACATCCACCAAGGTCAAGACATGTGAGGAACTAAACACTAGAAATACTCACACATCGTACTGTATATACCACTAAATCCTGTATACAGGGTCACGGGGGGCCTGGAGCCTATCCCAGGAGACTTAGGGCACAAGGTTGGGTTTATCCTGGACAGGGTGCCAATCCATAACAGGGCACTCACATACACACACTCATTCACACACACTACAGGCAATTTGGGAATGCCAGTTCGCCTAATCTGCATGTTTTTGGACTGTGGGAAGAAACCAGAGTACCCGGAAGAAACCTACCAAGCACTGGGAGAACATGCACACAGACCCCGAGGCAGGACCCTGGAGGTTCAAGGCGACACTAAGCCGCCGTGCCGTCTAGACGCTAGAAATATTTCATTTAAAAAATATGTTGAATCAGGAATCATGACAGCTTGATGATTTGATTCTGAGCTTGTATGCTTTGGGTGTCTTTTTGGGGTCTCTCTAAGTTCTCCGGTTTCCTCCTACCTCCTAAAAACGTGCGTGTACTGTAGGTAGACAGTGGATTGCCTCAAGGTGTGTATTGCTTCACATTTCACATCTAGCTTCCCTGGGATAGACCCACTTGACCAGTGCTTACTGAAGATGAATGATTCATTAAAGTTATCTGAGTTACACAATGTGTGTGTGTGTCAGTGGAAAGCAGCGCTGTACAGACTCTTAAGGCCACCGTGGTGAGCACCAACAGCGCTTTGACTTCATGGAACGCTGTCGTGGGAGCCACAGGATACAGGTTGGCCTGGGGTCCCACTGCAGGTAATGTACAGTATACACACACACACACACCTCAAACAACAGTACCATCTCTTGTTTTCCCATCTCTTCATCTTTACCTCTATCTTTCATCGTGCTACTGATCTCTTTGCGACTGGGTAAGTTTAGTGACTCATGCTGTCATTGTACTAAAAAGTTCGCATATGCGCCTACACATGAACGTATGCATGCGTACTGATAATGTAGGGACCGGAAACTGGATGACACCTTGAATTCCTGTCTGAACGCCGAGGCTTTGAAAGAGGCTGATGGAAAACGAGTTGGGCTGCACATGAAATGAGCAACCTGCGGACTCGTACAGGCGTAATGAAGGGAAGCGAGATGACTCACAGCTCCGGGGCTGACACAGGGATGAGTTTAAATCACAGATGAGAGAAGAAGTGGAATTGAAAAGGAAAGTGGAGGAGAGACGATGAAAGATTAGAGACGGGGTTCTTGTGACGTCTCTTTACTTTTTAAATTTTTTTTAATGAATAAATACCAATTAAATACCAATATGCCTTAATCTGAAGATCTCTCTCTCTCTCTCTCTCTCTCTCTCTTTCTCTCTCTCACACACACACACACACTCTTTCTATCTGTTTTAGCTTATTTCTCCTATTTAAGTGGAAGTGATAATGTGTGTGTTACAGAATTTACTGGAAGAGATCGACCCAGGCAGATGGCTCTGAATAAAAGCATTACAGAGTATTTACTGAAAAATCTGGTCCATGACACCGAGTATGTGATTTCCCTCTATGTCCTGTTTGGCTCCGTGGTGGGACCGGGCATCACCGCTACTTTCAGGACGTGTAAGTTTACACTATATATATATATATATATATATATATATATATATCAGTGAGCAATGCTTTTAAACATAAGCACAAGGTCCCATGACGTGCGACACTAAGATATTCACAAAGCAGTGGTGCAAAGAAGCCATTTTAAGTCGTACCAGGGTATTTAGTAGGTATGGGTATGATTCTAATCACTTTCATTGAGCTGATACTGTGCTCAGCTGTGGCGTCTTCAAGCTCTCTGTTAAGGCGATTGTTCTTATCAGCACCTGACAGCAACCAACAGAAAAACAGATAGATAACTTTTCAGAAACATGAAGCACCCTGGTTTCCTCATTTCAAACTTTTAAACTCACTCACTTACTCAAACCCGGACCGTGGAGGCGCGAGGAGACAGTGCTAACCACTAAGCTACCGTGCTACCAACTTTTAAACTATGTAGATTTATTCTAAAATTATAACATTGAAATGGCTTAAGGTGTGCTAATGCACATCGTTTTGACATTAATTCAATTTTAATAGGAGTATACAGTGCAAAAGTTTGTATACCTTACATAAAAACAAGGTATAATTTGTTATGTTTTGTTAGTGGTTGGGAAACAGTATTTGTGGACACGTTTGAGACGCTTTTGCAGCCTTGGAATCCTCCAGAGCTCAGAATAACGGCAGGAGGACCTGCAGTGGTGGCAGAATTGCAATTTATTATCGTTTCAAACCTTTTCACTGAAGATACCGCTGCCTGTCGTGACCATGATGGATGTGCAGTTCTTTAGGCTTTTACTTTAACACTCTGTTCATCTCATCAAATGAATCAAAAGCAAACATAGTCAGTAGTCTATGCATGCCTGGGATCCAGTGGCGGTTACAGAGATTTTCTTTTGCTGCTTGATTTTTCACATCGTCTATACCACAAACCCGGGAATAAAACCCCGACCCTGGAGGTGCAAGTGCTAACCACTAAGCAGTATAAACACTGTACGGTGTTAATACAACCCTCTGATTGAGAATGTTGCAGTTTGCGCCCAAACATACACTGATCACCCATACCTTTACAATGCTAAACATTATTCTGAGTATTGGGGCTCCCCTTGTGCTGTCAGCTCTGGACCCTTAGGGCATGACTCCACAAGACCTCTGGTGGTGTGCTGTGGTGTCTGGCACTTGGACGCTGGCGCCAGATCTTTTGGGTGCTGTGAGTTGTGGGATGGGGCCCTTGTGGATCTGATCTGTTTGTCGATTGCATCCATTGGTGCTTGATTGGATTGGGATCAGGGGGGTTCGAAGGCTACTGTATGTCTACTGTATGACTGTTGGTCTATGCCTGCTGGGCCGTGTGAGCAGTGCGCAGTGGTGCACTAGGTGTTTTGGTGCTTTTCTATCACAGCCAGCATTGACTTTGTTTTCTTTTTTTTTTTTTTTTTGGATTTGTGCTGCATTGTTTTTTTTTTTATGGGACCGAACTGGACAGGCTGAACTTTTGTCCCTAAAGGCAGAGATGATATGCCTGATAATCAACTTTGTGTTAACATTATGGCTGATCAGTTCACACCCAAATATGCACAGTACAGTACATGCTCCCTGACAGTTACAGTGCCATTCTGTCCTGAACACAAGGTCAGATATTCAGCTCATGGGATACAGATGCAAGGTTTACAAGCTACACAACATAAATACGCAACTGAATACAAAATTTCATCCAGTTACAGTATATCCCTACCAGTCTTCTTCCACACAAGCAGTAAGCCACGTACAGTACAGGTTTGTGCACAGTTTTGCCCCACAAGGTCATGCTGCCAATTAGCAAAATCCCAACTCATGAATCAACAGTGTTCCCTGCCTCTGAGGCAATGTTATACAAAAGAGCATCGCATAGAGACGCAACTGCAAGATAACTTAAATCTCAACTACCAAGTCTATTGAGTTCATGAAAAAAGGGGAAAATTATGCACTTCCCATTAGACATCCTCAAAAACAAACAAACAAACAAAAAAACACTGTGTTTATGAAATAAAAAAATATCCACTATTACATTTCTGATGCTTTTTTGTTTTGGGGTTAAATTCCACAGCCATGCTTTCTGTTGTATCTCTCTCTCTCTCTCTCTCTGATTGACACAGAGGGAAGAATTCAACTGTCATTACTTACCCACAGATGGACACTTGCTCATACACATTTTACACATTTCAAATGAGTTTCCATAATTTTCTTTTGATTGTGTAAAGCTGCTTTGCGACAATGACATTTGTGAAAAGCGCTGTACAGACAAAGTTGAACTGAATTGATCAGCCTCTTTTCTCCGTTCACAAACTCCTCCAGAACCACACTCCCTACTGCCACAACTTTATCTAAAGGGTAGCTACATACGTCCTGTGACGCATTCGAACTTTGGACACCAGTATGGCAACCTACGAAAATATATTCCACGAAAAAAAACAGGCTGATGGAGAGCAATAACAGTTTTCAGAGAAGTGAAAGACATGTTTGTTCTTAGCAGAGATAAGCCAGTGGGACATTTTCAGCCATGAAATAATAGTTTTTAGGCCACCATTATGACACAAAGCTAAATTTGGTAGCCTGACTCACAACCAGCAAACAACTTAAAGTTGGAGAGGTGGAGAAAAAAAAGGCCTTCACACACAGCAGGGTGTATTTACTCTGGCAACAAAATAGAAAGATGCAGCTGTGTAAGGAAGTGTTATTTGTTATTGCTATTATTATTTTCCACCAAATGGTCATTTTTTTCGCCTTGCACCAGTTCTTATAATTAACACATTAGCATTCAGTTTATCACTTTATATACTCTGCGTACAATTTTGTACTTCTTTTTTCCTTGTAAACAGCATACACTTGGATTTCTGAGCCATAGTTATTGCTGTCATCCATATTAACATGTAGGATCGCTGGACAGTATAATGTGGGGTTAGCCTGGCCAAAAAAGAAAAAAAAAAAGTCGCCATCTGGATTTAACTAAGCAAATTGTTAAGATCCTTCCATTGGACAGCAACTGATGCAGTGAGTCACTTCTTATTTCTTAAACAACCATGTCAGAACACAAATCCTGTGGTCATGTCAGATGTTATTCTGACCTGCATCAAGCAAAGAAAACAACTAAGGAGATTGTTGAAACTACTAAAATTTGGTTAAGCATTATAAAATGCTTTATTAAAACCTTGGAAGGATAGTGGTCCTTCAAGCAATAAATGTGGTTGGAAAACGTCCTGAATGAGCATGATGGGAGATCACTTGGGGCGTTTTCACGTAAGGATCATTTCCGAGAACACTTTACCCCAAAGTCCGGTTCATTTCGATCAGTGAGAACACATGCGTTCCACGCTTGGGCACTGTTGCCTAGTCTCGTTCTTGAGACCACAATACGGCATAGTGGGGCACGTAATCGAATCAGATATTGATGCCAACCGTACCAGAACACGGAAGTGGACACAACATCATAGGTGGCATGTGAAAATCTCTGAGTGCATAGCATGAGTCAACCAAACAGACTTAACAGAGCTTAAGGCATTGCACTAGGGTTCGGAAGGTCCTAGGTTCAAATCCCACAACCACTAAGTTTACCTGAATAACCAGGTTTTTCCATCAATGCATTTAAATTTTTTATTTTTTTTTTACCTGATGTTGTTCATGGATTGTCCACCACAAAGTCAACACCCAATTGAGAATCTTGGGATGTGCTGGAGAAAACTTCACGCAGCGGTCCGACTCTCCCATCATCAATACAAGATGTTGTGTGACACTGGAATTAAATAAATGTTGTGATATTGCATAAGCTTATAAAAGTGATGCCATGGCCGTAATCAAAGCAAGAGAAATATTAGAGTAGGCAACTTTTTTTTTTTCCAGTGCAATGTATATTAAAATACTGCAGTCATAAAACCCAACAAGCTGTGCAGTTCCACAAATAATAAAGAAGATGCAAAGCGTACACTCTGAAGAGCACACTTTTTGTATAATAATAACATAATCTGAAGTGCGTTATTCTGCTTCTACAATCTATTTGTTTATATCCTGAGATTGTAATAGGCATATCTCTGCCCTCTGTTTCTGAATGTCTGCAGCTCCTCTTGGTTACGTATCGAATTTCAAGGTGATATCTTACACCAGTTCCTCCATCAATGTAGAGTGGAGCGCCATTGTCGGGGCCACGGAGTATAAACTGACCTGGACCTCAGGTGAACCCAAAATCTCTCACCTGCACCATCTTTTACCGTGACATATTTACTGAGAGATATGTTGCTTTCTTCTATGATACGTGTAAAATATTCTGGTCTACAGAAATGTCTGTGTGTTGTCTGTCTTAGAGGGAGTACGTGCACAAAGCCGATATGTGGACCACAGTGTTTTACATCAAAACATCACCGGCCTCCAGCCAAACACGGTGTACACCGTCAGCATCCACGCCCTGTACGGAAACCTGGAGGGGCCAGAAATCTCTCTGACACAAGTGACAGGTACCAACATGTGCTTAACAAACTGCACATGAATGATGAATGATATATGAGATGTGTTGCAGACATTGCAAGCATTTTTTTTTTGGTATGTATCTATAATAAGGCTTAGTACTGTAAGTTCAGGTTAAGGCAGACTGAGCGTGATGATGCAGAGATGCAGATTGTGAACAGCTGCGCGTGGTTAGTATTCAGGTGAAGTGCTGCACTGGGGATTGTGGTCCATGGCAGCGGTTGTTCTGGGTTCTGGGGCGTTGAGTTCTGGGAAGTTGAGTTCTGGTTGCATTCTGCCCTGGTGTGACACTGGATTACAAGTTACTGCTTACATCCCTCACCAGAGTCTATCTCTCACTCCCTATTTTAATGTGAAAGTGTCCAAAACAAATAATCTTTCCATGTTACAAAGAGACCGGAAAATACAAGGAACTCTGTCCTGAAGGTATGTCTGAAATATGACTACTGTACCTGACACTGGAGACTTGGTGCAGTGGTGACTCAAATGGTTAAGGCTGTGGGTCAATGGATTGGTCAGGGGTTCAAGCCCCAGCACCACAATTTGCCACTGTTGAGGCTGTTGAGCAAGACTTTTAACTCTATCTGCTCATGGGGGCGCTGTATCCTGGCTGACCCTGCACTCTGACCCCAGCTTCCTAACTGGGATATGTGAAAAAATAATTTCACTGTGCTCCAAAGGTACATTATTAAAATTTAAAATTAATTTTACATAAATGCCTTCTCCTTGCAGAAATCTTTGTTATATTAAAACCTGTGTGTGGAAATCACACCTGGACGCTGTACAGTAGCTATCATATTAATTATTATATTTGCGGTAAGATAGCTATGGAAAGAGTAAATAATGTCCCAGCAGTATCCCTGACACTGAGTGACATGTCTTACAATTATTATTATATGGAAACATCGTCCTCTCAAAGCACAACCCCAGACTTGGGTGGTTTATTTTGTAATATTTTTCTATCATACCCTTATTTGTACAGTTTATTTTAATAGTTAAATTTATTTTCTTTAGTATTTCTTTTTATTCATATTTTTACGTATA
>JAQQZS010000004.1:3579494-3601062 GCA_030068045.1 Platyallabes tihoni | reverse complement strand
ATTTGTAAAAAATGTTTGGAATCATGTATGATTTTCGTTCCACTTCTCACGTGTACACCACTTTGTATTGGTCTTTTTGTATTGGTCTTTTCATATATATATATATATATATATATATATATATATATAGCTGTGCCCAAAAATTTTGAGAGACAAATATTAATTTTCATAAAGTCTGCTGCTTTAGTGTTTTAAGATCTTGTTGTCAGATTTATAAATTACAAATGAAAAGCATTTTGTAAGTGGCAAAGGCTTTTAGTGGCAATTACATAAAAAGTTAATATTTAAGACCTCTGCAGTTCACCCTGGCAAGCTATCAATCAACTTCTGGTCACATTTGGGCCGATGGCAGCCCATGCTTATACTGTATATTCAGTGCTTAGAGTTTGTCCGAATTTGTGTGTTGAGCTTGACCACAAGTTCTCAATGGGATTAAAGTCTGGGGAGTTTCCTGGCCATGGACTTAAAATTTCGAAGTTTTGTTCCCAGAGCCACTTATTTATCATTTTTGCCTCATGGCTTTACTGTGGGCATGACACAGGACCGATGGTAGTGCTCACCTTTTATTTCTGGTTAAATAGAGAGGAGCAGAGACAAGAGGTGGAGAAAGTGGAGCTTTTTTTTTTTTTTTTTTTAAGAAATGCTTTTTAGTGCTAAACCTTTTGGCAAAAATTTTACAAAACAAAATAACATGTCAACTGTATTCTATCCATTTTCTATTCTCCTCACCTCAGATCAGGTCGTGTCTATTTAGTCTGATGTCTGCCAACCCTGTGACAAAAAAAACCAAATACTTTGCTGTTAAAATCATATACGTACAGGTGTGGACAATAATTTGTTCCTGTACCTGCTCATTCTCAGCAAATCTTAGCAAACTGCCAAAAATGTCATTGCAGTAGAGACGAGTAAGAGAGGAAACTAGAATTAGAATTAATCCAGATTCTAGTACACTTAGCATACTTGGTTATAACAACAATTCCCAGACTCAGGAACCAGACTCAACAGGGAACCCATCCTCATCTGGGTGATAACGGATAGCAGGGATTGATCTGCAGTCATACTGTGTGTTAGGAGACTGGAAGTTCAGTATAACAGATTTGTTTAAGTTAATATGGAGTCCAGTTTGTTATTGGAGGCTCAGGTACAAACCTGTTTGTGGGAATTTCAGTCCTAAATTATTAAGTGACTGCAGCCACAAGTCATTAAGTCCAATAGCAATCTAGTAATTACTGTTACTAATAGTAATCTAAAACAAGAGGAATCAAGAAACCAAGCAAGTGGTCTTTTGTTCTTGACGTTGAATGGCTGTCATGTTTCTAAATGATTAAAGAAGAGTCTCTTGAACTCAGAGGAGGTTGCCCTCTGGTGGCATGGTGGAGAACTATCTGTTATGGACGTGTCAAAAAAGATAACGTTTTTAGAGCTTATTGATATAAATTTGTGAGTTTCAGTCATACTAGTGTCAGATTTTCTGTTATAGAAAATAAATTAAATCCTTCTGACCGATTGCACAGAAATACAGTGCTGTGTTATACAGGATATTTTCGCTATAATATAATCCTCCATTGCTTCTGATCCAGGCCACCCTAATCTGAGGGTATAAACTATTTTAATTGCAAAATTTATTTCAAGATCTGAAATAAATTCATGCAAAAACTCAGCAATGTGAAAACAAGGGTATTGCATAAAGTTGGGACTTCAAAGACATTTTTTTTAATGTTTATGTGATTATATTAAAAATAATTTTAAAAGTAATTTAAAAAAAAAAGCTAATTATTACATTGCTATGGATTTGTTGTTGTTTTGCTCAGATAGCTGTGGTTCACTACAGTGATCAGCCCAGGATCGAGTTCAGCCTGAACACACACAGAGATCGCAGCTCAGTGCTCAGAGCACTGAAGCAGGTTCACTATGGGGGAGGAAACACCAAAACAGGTGAATCTCTACACACAAGCAAACAATCACACATGAATGAGAAAATTATGCTTTTAAGAATACAAATAATATGTGAGACATGATGCATGCCGTTGTGTTGTTTTCATGCATGTAGGTCGAGGGATCAGTTATGTCCTTAGGGAACTGTTCCGGGAGTCTCTGGGGATGAGGCAGAGCGTTCCTCACGTGCTGGTCCTGGTGACAGATGGAAAAGCCCAGGATGATGTGGAACCACCCTCCAGAGTAGCACATGTTCTAGGTCAATATCACATGCTGTGTGTCTTCATAAGATCTTCAACCTGCTGGACACTTTTACCCAACACAGATACATTACGTAATCGCAACCATGCCGAAAGGAGCCCGTATACCTTACAGAGCAATGTGTTTTGATGCAGGGAGTGTTTAGATGTGCTATTATTTTATTAGGAGGAGTCTAAAAAAATGTAAATCAGAATTCATATGGAAGTTCAAACCACAGGCTGGAAGGATTTTGTATTCAGAAAGGAATTAAAAGGAAGTAGAATGTAACACATGGAACAAGGAAGTGAGTAAAGTGAGTGAGTAATATATCGCACAAGGAAACAGCCAGGATAAAAGGCCAAAAAACATTATATATATATATATATATATATATATAAAGTGAAGTAATACAAAACATGATACTCAACATTATGTTGGTTCAACTTACAATTTTTTCCGACTTTACGATGGTACAAAAGTAATATTCAGTGGAAACTGTACTTAAAATTTTTTATTTCAATCTTTTCTGTGGCGAGCAATATAGTGGGCATCGGTGGCTCAGTGGTAAAGGTATCTCATCCACCATGCGGAATGCCCTGGTTCAATTCCCGCCCGATGCTCAAACCCCAGTCACTGGATGCAGTGCAGGTCCCAAGAGCATCCGGCAAAAAACCCTGTGTCAAGTCGCTGTGCAGGTCGGAAGGTCCGCTGTCATGACTCCTTAACTGGAGCAGCCGAAAGACTAATAACTACAACAACAATCTGTGGCAAGCAATATGCAATGTGATGCTGGGCAGTGGCAGCGAGAAAAGGCCTTGTAATTAGGTTTAAACTCACAAAAAACCTGGATAACAAGAAACATGAAACATGAAATGTGAAACAAGAACACAGTCTGGGGGAAAAAAACATACACAGTGTAAAACTACAAATTTTACCATAGGATGACCTAGATAATTTTAGTGAATTTATTGCACTTTATTTATTAATTGAACAGGAACACAGAAGTATTTACATTGTACAGTGATCGCCTAAAATTGAGACAGAAAGTAAAATTCAATGTTTTTTGGATGGTAATAATGTAATTATCATAAAAATAGCAATGAGGTTACTATAAAACAATCACTATTTAGGTAGCCCGGTGGCGTAGTGGTCAGACCTGCCGCCTTACACCTCCAGGGTCCAGGGTTGATTCCTGCTTTGGGTCTGTTTGCATAGAGTTTGCATGCTCTCTGAGGTCTTGGTGGGTTTCCTCTGGTTTTCTTTCCACAGTCCGAAGACATGTAGATTAGGCTAACTAGCAAATTCCAAATTGCCTGTAGTGTGTGAATGAGCTTGTAAATGTTAGCTGGAGGTCCTTCCACAGTTGTACAAAAATGGGAATGAATACGATGGTCCCTAGTTCGACTACAGAGGTTCCTAGATGGATGGATGGAGTTAATATATAGTATGAAGTACTTTAGTCTACAAAACCTGCTGGTTCCAGCTGGGCATTAGAGCCACAAAGATGCTTGCAGTACTCTGGTTTTACTCGCCCCTGCTTGATCGCTTCCTAAAGATCATGTACTGTACAGAAATTTGCCCAAGAAGTTCACAATTCACATTAGAATTACTGAGTTTTTGGCATTTTTATGCAACGGTGAATACCTGGCTTCAGAAAGTAAAAGTTCTGCCATATATTTGTTCCAACTATAAAATCTTATTCTAATTAGCTAATTAACATTTCATTCAAACAGGCGAGATCTAATTAGTGACATAACCTGCTTTTTGTGCTCAGAGAGAGCTATGAGAAAACTGACAAAATATTAGCATAGTATAATTACAGAACACATAAAAGTAACACATTAAATGACTAGACGATCTACTAGAAGTTTGTTTCAGCCATGTGATCATGCCGGGAGTTTAAACAAAAAGCATTGTGAATCACCATAGAATAAAGTCTGATGAACTTCATTTGTTGTTGATTCTTGGATTTTATTTTGAACCCTGCTTGATTCTCAGTCTGTGTTTTCCTGACATCTGTTTTAGGTGTTAGCGTGCTGGCCATCGGTATCGCAAACGCTGACATTGATGAACTTAAAAAAATAGCTTCACCCAGATCATATAAGAACATTTTCTTCGCCTATGACTTTGATGATCTCCCTTCTGTTGAGAGAGAGGTGATCAGCAGCATCTGCAGCGACGCTCTGATGTCGGAGTTTCAGCACCATAAAGAGGTAATTTTAGCATCAGACAGAGAGAACACTAGGCTTAGGGCAGATTTATACACTGTACAGAACTCAATGATAATTATAAAACTAATAATCTGAATGGATCTCCAGGATGTTTAAAGGCATTAGTGTGACTGTGTGCATAATTAGTGGATTGTGAATGAAGATACCGGTCAAGTGAAGAACTGATCCTCCTGGTGTTGATATTTTTGGTTGAGGCTGGCAGTGACATAACAATATTTGCTTAAACCCAACTCCTTGGGCTTCCAGTAGGCGCAATGGAAAAGCTTTTGAAATTAGAAAATTATCACACTTTCACATCCATCCATGGCAGAGGACAAATAGTTCATACTCTATTGGTGGAAAGGATGGTGTTAGTCTTTCCTCTGTTAATCAGCAACGCATGAGAGTCTGCAAGAGGGTGTATCTGGAAGAGAATGGACAGCGAGCTAGCACTTTTTAGACGAGGTTTTTAAAAAATTTTAATGTCGCATGAGCAGCTATTTGAAAAGATGCGGTGTCTCAGATGTTTCTCTGAGGACACACATGTTCGCATTCACACTCCCAGATGTTTTTTCAGCCCGCTATGAATAATAGGAAAGTAGTTAATGGGTGGAAATTGACAAATTATCAAATTGAAAAACCAATTGGGGTAAAGCCAGCGTTAACCCATGAATATGGATGTTTTGGGGGACAGAATATTATCGAGGGTTGACGGGTTTCTTAAAAATTTTTACGTCTTCCAAAACTTTTTCAGAAACTTTAAATTGCGAAAACTAAGCACAAGACCTGAAACTGGCTAAACTAAATGTCCCACTAAAATGGGAGTTACTTTCTTTCCTTCCATCACTCAAATCACTTAGAATCACTTTAATAAAGAAATTTGATCTTTTTCAAATGTATCTCTGATGCTAAGACATTATTCAGTCCAAAAATCCTTTCATAACCCTCTAGTCATAACCCCTACATTATTATCCTCTCTCAAACTTTGCAATATATCTTAGAAAAAAATGCTTCCATTAATCATAGACTGCAGTTTACATCTTGTGACAATTTTGCTACACATTTAATTAAATCAGACCGATCATTATAAATAAGATCTTGGGGAAAAATTCTGTGTTCCTGTTCAATGAAAAGTAAAATTCAATGTTTTTTGGATGGTAATAATGTAATTATCACAAAATCTGGCAACCCTATTCTACAAGTTAGAATAATAATTAGAATTTTTTTTTTTTTATCATTGGTCACTCATAAAAGATAATTAGTAATAGAATGATAAATGAGCACTTTATAAAAATGAATATTTTGTTCAGCCTATAAGTAAATTATTACTTCCTGCTGTTTTTGTGCTTTACTCACAAAAATATGAGGCATTTCATGTTTACATTATTGTAATAACTTTTTTCTAAGCTTAGGATGTATTTGAAGGTTTGTACGTGAATATTTATTTATTTTTCTAATCATTATTTGTCCATAGCCTGACCAACTGGACATACCAACCAGTGACCCGGTATCTATTCCAAAGCCTGAGGGTCCTTGTCCAATCCAGTGTAAGGTATCATATCTAATACTACACCAGTTCAATACTCTAATCCCAAATCATTTATATCTAGCTAATTAAGTTTTTCTAATTTTTTTTTTTTTATACAGGGTCAAAAAGGAGAAAAGGTTGAGTTTCCCCACAATGCTATCATGCTTTATTATATACAGTGTATATATACGCTAATGTATAGACCTGTCTGTATCCTCACAGGGGGATGCGTTCGGACACGGTGGACTGGTATGCTATACACGATTAGTAAGATGATTAGGATCTGTTGTGTTACTGATCTTGTACTGTAACTTGAGTTTAAATCTGGTTCACAGCGGCCCAAAGTAGATGGCACCGACTACGACCCGTTCTCATTAAAGATTAAAGGGGAGAAAGGAGAGAGGGTGAGTTCGCCGTGTGCCAAAACTTGTCTGAACACTTTATTTAGTAAGTTATTTAATTTTAATAGTGGAATTTGGTGTCAGTTTTTTGTTGTTGTTGCTGTTTGATTTGATAAAAGGGTCTATTGCTGATATTATTATTATTATTATTATTATTATTACATACTGTATACTACTGCACAGTATGTGTGATGTATATGTATTATTTTATACACTGTAGAACTATATTAAAGACATTAAACTTATTAAAAACATATGATGCAGTAAACTAAATATTCTATTCTATATTTTTGATTCCTAAATTATTCCATGTGTTTATTTTGCTGGTTTGATGAGTTGTTTTTACCCTTTCAGATGAGTAATGTTTTACAATTTAGAAAATATTAGACTGGTACTGTGTAGGTAATATATTGTTGTACATAAACAGAAATGGCATCATCCATATACACACACGCACACATATGGAAAGTGCTCCTCAGCTCGCATCTTTGGATTTTGAACATATATATATGTGAGGACTTAAATGTTAAAGAATTATTTTTAAAATATATATTTTTTATAATTAGAAACAAACTGTGCATTATCAAGAATAAAAACCTTAGGGGCATTCCGTTATAAGAAAACAATCTTATTAAACATTTTTATTACTTTTATACCATTATAATTTGCATAAAGTTTGCATTGGATTTAGTTCTGTGTAATGTGTTTTTTCTGCTTTATGTTAGAAGTTAAAACTAAAGAGACCAGTAAAAAATATATATATGCTAATTAAAAAGAAGTTGAATTTAAAAAAAAAACTTTTGTTGTTGTTGTTGTTGGAAAAAGTTACTTCTGCCTGTTTCACAGTACGCTGAGGACTCCTTTCATAAATAAATATTGTATCCTCATATGGTCAAACACTTTATTGTAACCATGAATACAGCAGAACTTTGGCATAAAAACCCTTAAGAGCCCTCTCTTACAAATTCTCACCTTAAGAATTTAAATTTTGCAAGAAATGTGCGAGTGAATATGAAGCAATTTCAGCAAACGAATGAACATCGCCTAAGTTGCACGTACGTCCAGGAGTCTTTCAAAACTTGTTTGCGTCAGTCAAAAGCCAAGCAATTTTCAGTCATGAAAACAAAAGAATTGTGTTCAAAAGCTATACCTGTATGATTATTCTTCCATTTTTTGAGTGACTGGAACGGACTATCTGCATTTACTGTACCTTATTTCTAATGGAAGAATTTGTATCACAATACAGATTTTTGCCTTAAGAACTCGCCAACAGAATGAATTTTTTTTAACAGATACTTTCAAATATGAATCTATAAAACAAAAATCTATGCAAACACTCAAATACTTCAATACTGCTATACAAAATACTTTAATAAGGCTAAACAAAGCTTTTTCAAGTAAAATATAAAGAAATAAGCAAGGTGAATTATTTATAAAACTGTATTGTATAACATCTTTCAATCTGTCTTTAGGGTCTTCCTGGGACAGATGGCATACCCGGTGTACCAGGACGACCGGGTCGCACTGGACCCCCTGGTTCTGCTGGTCTGAGGGTAAAGCAATGATCAGTCAAATGAGTTCATTGTGAAATGACTGTGAAATGACTAATACAGAAATATTATATATGTATGTATGACATATTATGAATAATTGCTCCACAGGGGCCTCCTGGTGTTCCTGGTGATATGGTAAATACCTCATCACATCCGTTTATTAAAAATATATCTGGCTTAGACATATTTTAGAATCATTGTAATCTTGTAATTCACTTCCCTGTGATCTACAGTATATATATTTATATATAGTGATCACTGTAACTTAGTCCGTCAGCGTGACTTGCAACAAGTACGAATTGTACGAGTTGAAGCAAGGAATAATTCAGTTGAATTTAGCTCATTTATTTTCTCTTATGTGTGATCAGAATACATGTTGTGTCTTGTGGTGTGTTTACAGGGTCCACCTGGCTTTACAGGACCAAAAGGTCAGCGAGGGGAAAGAGTAAGTTTAACTCGTAGACTGATAGCTGTCTCTGTTAATATTTACCAACTCAACAGCAATGAAAGACAAATCTGAGAAGAAGCAAAGGTTTAATATTAAGTGATTGGTCACACCTGTGATTTGAGCAAGTCATAATCAGAACCCTTATGAATGTGTTACCAGAAATATTTACCTTTTTGGTGCATTATTCTTGTAACTGACTTTTATTCAATGCAAGGTGTTGACCAATCAGTTGCCAAGATCAATAAGTATCAACTCAAACAAAAACAGTCCCTTCATCTATTCATCTGGGAACATTCATAGTCCAACTAGGGCTCGTGTAGGCCAGTGGTGACCATTGTGTTTATTCCCCTCCGGTCATTGCTTACACACTACAGGCAATTTGGGAATGCTAATTAGCCTAATCTGCATGTCCTTTTACTGTGGGAGGAAAATGAAGTACCCAGAGGAAACCCACCAAGCACGGGGAGAACATGCACACTCCATGCACACAGACCCAATGTGGGAATCGAACCCAGACCCTGGAGGTGCAAGACCACAGTGCTAGACACTGTGCCACCTAGAGAAAGACAGCAATGAACACTGAACTGGATGTTAAATCTATTCCAACATTAAGAACAACATTAATTTCAGCAAATAGTTTGCACACATTGTAAAGGTTAAGAAGCTTTAAGGGGTTTAGCCAAGATTTATTATTAAGTGGTTGGAAAGTTCATGAAACCACCAAGTAATCCCTCCTAGACAGGGGTGACATGCACAATTTTACAATGCTCTCTTTCAGACTAACAATAAAGAAGAAATAAAGATAAGAAAGTGAAAAAAAAATCATTAACATAATCATAATCATTAACATTTCTAAACCCACTCTAAAAAAAAAAAAAAAATGCAAAGAGAGAAGCATGTCTGAAAGCTTTTAGATTAGTGAAGATTAAAGTTGGACCCCAGGTCCGAATGCAGACCGTGGACAGATATTATAATTTTTCCTGAATTGAAAGTTGACTAAAGGCTTTTTTTCCCCTCTCAGACTCTACCTGCGAATTAATTTACAGACTGATATGTAGTCATGTCTACAGACGAAAGGTGTAAAGTTAACAGTGTGAGGCAGAGAATACAAAAGACATGGACACGAATAATCGTTCAGTAGTGCTGTAGCAAATGTGTATGTGAGACTGTTGCATAATTAAGGAATTAAAAATGTAATGAGACGTTATGAAACAGACCATGAGCAATGCAATAAATAATATCAAGACGATGCAAGAGCAGAGAAGTGGGAAGCAGTCCTGGTAGAAGCAGCGTTTTAATCAGAGGTCACGCTGCACAGAACATTACTAAAGCTAATACATGGAGATCCACTGAGCATAAAGAAGCCCAATTATTAAAAATGAATATATAATTAATGACTAAGTTAGTTTGTCCAATTACTATTACAGTAGTCCCTTGACAGAATAGAAGATGGAAGCCAAAGAAGCAAAGAGCGTTAAGGGCCCAGCAGTGGCCGCCATAATACCACGTTTCCCATTACAGTTGGGAGAGTCATTTTTGGTCATGTAATACATTAAAAACATCCTCAGAGGGTGATAACGAATATAGTCAGCATTCAAGCTCACTTGTGCTTTTTCTAGCCCGGAGGTAAAAATGTACCTCTGACTGATGATGGGATTCTGATGGTTTGTGTTGTAGGGAGAACCTGGGTATGTAATGGCAAACATGGATGTTGGCCAGGGCCGAAAAGGAGAAACAGGATCATCTGTATGTTTATTTCAAATAATTTCTTTTAATTTTACACTGATTTCATGATTTCTTGTACATGTCTACATGGTTATATTAATGTAATCATAGCTGATCTATGGTGGTTTGGAAATGTATCTATATATTTTGTGTAACAGGGTCCTCAGGGACCTGCTGGTGTACCGGGTGTCTCAGGACCTCCAGGACTCCCAGGGCAGCCTGGACCACCTGGTATTCCTGGCATTTCTATAAAGGTAAATAGTTTAAACCCTAAAAAGGTTGATATTAATGTTGATTAATGATGTTTTTATTTTGTATAAGCAAATGTTTGTTTATTAATTTATTTACAAGAATTGTAACAAATGAAAACCCTGAATGGCGAATAACCTTAAGGGATCTTAGCAAATAAATTATTATTATTATTATTATTATTATTAATGGAAGATGATATTCTCTTAATGGGAAATGATTTAAAAATATTTTGAAAAATAAATGTCAATCAATTAATAGTAAATTTATCTGCCAGAACTTTAAAAATGTATAGATTTATCTAAAAATATGTCCAATTATTTTATTATTTTATGTAAAGTTTGTTTTAATAATTTTAAATGAGAAATTATATATAAATTTGCTTATACTTATTTTAAGCTTTTTTTTTTTTTTTTTTTACATAGAAACCTCCGGAATAAAATAGTTTAATATATAGCATTTAAAATGATTTTTGTTTTAAAAATCAGAGGAGAGTGCTGTTGTTCTGGATATCAGCATGAGTATAGATGTGTTCTTGCCAGAAGTGCTTCTGTGACTGGTTGTGAATGTGGGTTTTGGCAGGCAGCTGCTCTCTCCTCAGCACTTCAGACCATGCAGACCAATTTTCACCCACACTGCGACCCACGTTAAACACTGTTACAACACATAGAGTGATAAATATAGTTAAATAGCCTAGTGATGTTATTGTTTATCATCATCACTGTTGGAAAATCTTTCTTCTGATCAGATCAGATTTCTCCATTGAAACTGTTATATATATATATATATATGGATTGGCACCCTGTCCAGGGTGTACCCTGCCTCGTGCCTGAAGCTTCCTGGGATAGGCTCCAGGCCCCCTGCGACCCTGAATACAGGATAAAGCGGTATAGAAGATGAATGAATGAATATATATATATATATATATTCAATGAACAATGCATCATCAGGACATTATGTGGAAAAATTATTATAATTTATTAATCAAAGTATAAGTGAAAAACTAAAAATATGTATTTTATAACAGTTTGAGAAACTTTAAAGTGTATTTTTTTTCTAAAGTTACTTTCTCTATGTAACACACCCTATTCAATTTCTCACTCCATTAACCCTGTTCTTCCTGAGTTAATGTGTGTATAGTATACAGTATATGAAAGCAGGGGAAAACACAAATCAATGTGTTGTTACCTGGTATGATGTACTTTTGGTGTGTACAGAATAGATTAAAAGCAAATTTCAAAATGTAAATTTTGATGATCTAAATGCAATATTGGAGATTATTATTTTTATTATTTTTTTTTTACGATTTCAGGGTGAGACTGGAGAAACTGGAGCTAAAGTAAGTTAATTCCCAACAATGTACTATCATATTACAGTGAGTTAAATGTGTTTGTTTTAAATAATTTGATTTTCTTCAGGGTCTCCGCGGGAAGCCAGGATCCAAAGGAGAAAAGGGGGAAGTTGGAGAAAATGTTAGTTCCTAAATTCTCATGTTTTATCAACAATTTGTGAGCATTTTATACTCAATGTGTAGTGTGTATATTCTGTGGAGCTCTAGAAGATTTAACAGCATAGTTTTCTGATATTATTTAGGAAGTATTTTAACGAAGTGCACAGCTACAAAGTTGGTGTATGCAGTATTTGGTTATATTACAATCCAACCATATCACTACGTTATTTAAATATCTACTAATTTGCAGGTATTTATGGACATCTGACCATCACACATTCCAGATTTACCCCCCCCCCCCCTTTGCTGTTATATAATAAGCTCCAATTTTCCCCCAGGTTTTTCACTAGATCGGGGAGCGTGACTGTGGGGATTCATGTTCATTCAGTCACATAAGTAATAGTAAAAGATCAGGGACTGTTCTGGGTGCACTCATTGTTCCAGTTCATCTCAAAGGTGTTCAAAGGTGACCTCGGGGTTTTAGGCCACCTTTGTATGCTCATTGGGCAATTTAAAGTCTATATATCTATCTATATTGCGGAGAGGTCAAAGCACTTATATACATTACAGTAAGTCGCTCTGGATAAAGTCATATGTCAGAATCTGTAAAAGTAAATGTTTGTGCTTTGTGCGCAGAAGCATTGTCGTGATGGAACACCTATGATGAAACATCAATCCATCTCATGGCACACACATACTCTCACACTATGGGCAATTTGGGAATGCCAATTAGCCTAATCTGCATGTCTTTGGACTGTGGAAGGAAACTGTAGTACCGAAGAAAACCCACCAAGCACAGAGAAAACATGCAAACGGCAGTTTTAACCACTACGACACTGTGCCACCACAATTTAAAAAACATTTTTTAAAATGGTCTCCATTATCAGAGCTTTGTGGGTAAAGTCTTCTGACAAATTCTTTAAGTGGGTAGTTTGCAGTTTCTAGTTTCTGTCATTTTTTTAACACAAGCCAAAAAAAAGAGAGATTGGTGAGGGAACGATTGTTTATAGCTGCTGTAACATATCGTAAGTGCTGGGGCTCTCAATGACCAAACTAAAACACTGATACAAAGAGAGGAATAACAAGGCAGGGGGTCATGCCATGACTAGAAATGAGATATAGGACTTACATTGACATGGTGGTAAGATTTCACAATGTCCACAAGTGCGAATTGTGAATCTTATATAGTTTCTATACAGCAGATGTTCTGTAGTGGTCAGCCCAGCCCAGGATGAAAAATAAATATATTTATTTAAAAATGCAATGCATTGTAAAGTAAATAGTGGAATCTTTTTTTAAATAATTTGTATCACTTTTTTTTATGTGCGGGTAAAAGGGTCAAGCAGGTTTATCTGGACCACCTGGAGTGGATGGAAATTCTGGATTTCCTGGACAGAAAGGGGACAGGGTAAGTACAAATATTTTAAAAGAGATTCAGTTCGAATGACAAGCTGGATCAGTCCTAAGATACTTTTTTAGAGTTATATAAAACTCACAGTAGTTAACCAGTACTTTTCTTTCTTCCACCTCATCGGTCCATTTTGAAGCAGTTCATTACCTTCTTCTCAGACCTTTATGTCACATCAGAGTTGGCACTGAGACACGTTAATGCAGGGTTTGTCTGGTTAAAGAAAAGTGCAGGTTTATCTGATCATTCTTGGCTGTTATTTAGGGAGAAAATGGTGTTGGAATTCCTGGTGTCCAAGGTGTGCAGGGTCCTCCTGGAGAAAAGGTTTGCATTACATTCATTCCAGGTAAAAACATCACGGTAATGTTAATGTTGATTTACAACTTGCTTCCTACTGCTTTCAGGGAAACATTGGGCTCCCAGGGTCAGTTGGACCAAAGGTAAACTCGTAACCATGAAATAAGTGCCAAATATTTTTGTGGTTGAATCAACAATATTCTGAAAAAGAATTTGGCATGTGTACAGGGTGAGCAAGGAATTCAAGGAGTGGCAGGACCGAGTGGTTTCAGGGTATGTGCAGGAACCGTTTTGCTTTAAATGTCCAGCTGGCACAGAATGTGTTTCCTTACAGATGGAAGTGTGTGTGTGTGTGTGTGTGTGTGTGTGTGTGTGTGTGTGTGTGTGTCTGTGTGTGTGTGTGTCTGTGTCTGTGTGTGTGTGTGTCTGTGTGTGTGTCTCTTTTAGGGAAAAAGAGGTTTGAAAGGCGAGCAAGGAGCCAAGGTAATACACAAAATCATCATTAAATAAAAAAGTAATATTCACTTTGTTTACAGTACATGTCAGTTTCTTCACTGAAAAAGATCTACAGGATTTGGTCAAATGTAGCATAGTTGAATCATAGGCTTATGCGAATGCGCTTGTTTCTAAAACTGTATCATTTCCATAGTTGATGGAAGAGATTGATATGTAGTTCACTACTTAGGGTGGATGAATGCTTTATATCGACCAACAATTCAGTGCAGATACATACGTAGGGAGATTATTTGTGGACGACCCTTAGACTGTTTGTTACATGATTATTTTACATTACATTTTACATCATATATACAAACATTAATAGGAAGAATGTTCATAAGGTGTCCAACACAGTGGCAACAAACAACTAACGGACTGAAACAGGAGAGCAATAGTCATTTGCCTGGCATTTACTTACAGCTGTTTTCTTAAAATTCACAAAGAGGTTCATGAGCTTCGGAAGGCCAAAATAGTAAACGAAATTCCCTCTAACTAATCTCTAACTAAAAGTAAAATGACTGACCTAACCATAAGAAAAGAAACAAAAATACACTTCTTTTTCCTTGAAAATGTTGTAGAAAAAGGGCAGACTTCCTATCAATTGTTATTTACACTGTTATACACTTACAGTATAGTGGATTTACAAGTGATTTATAATCAGAAAGGGTTGAAGAGTTCTTACGCCAGTTCCGGTAACTTCAGATCTCTTTAATTGTTTTCTTTGCTTGATCCAGCTTAATAATCTTCTGAAATGGTCACTTTTTCTGGCTAATATTTAAACCATCAAGAACTGTATCTTGGCGCATTTACACAACATTTAGTTAGTAACCTTGTAACTCAGTGTAAGGATCTATCCAATGAGGGAAACTTCAAAGCACTTTTGTAAGTTGTTCTGAATAAGAGCGTCTCCCAAATGACTAAATGTAAATGTGTAAATATTATGTTTTATACATTAGCGATATAGTTTTCCTGCTTACTGTAAACATATTTGAATCTGCTGTTATTTCTGGGACACCCTGTTGGTCAGTTTAGTGCTTAGCTTCCAATCAGGATAAAGTCTTAGCCATAAGGTTATATTGCAAAAAATTAGACTGTACTGACACTTACGCACTACTGCAACATGTTGTATGAGAATATATCTCTGCTTTAGTAAAAATCTGAGTGTAAAGCTTATTTATTGTGTGAATAAATGATTTTAACTCACATCCCATCACAGGGTGATCGTGGCGATAGAGGCCCGATGGGACCCATGGGATTAGCAGTAAGTAAATACTTTACCTATTATTTCTTTTGTGTCCTGGCAGAACATGTACTGTAATGATGTACTGGACATGTTTACTGGTGAAAACAGCTTTAAAGCTTTTACTGTGACAGGAAAGCGTGTCACATCAACAAGAAAACATTTCTCCATCTCTCTTTTCTTCTGCTTTTCCTCAGTACCTTGAGCTTGATGCCTCAGGAGCTATGGGGCGTTCTTCTATTTGCCCTAAACCATCAGCCATATTTGTGCCATTAGGAAGTGAAGTCATGTTGATTGCTCATGTAGCATTCTGTGAACTCTATATGGCATTTGGGTTGGGTCTCCCTCAAGACATGAATCCTTCCGGCAATGAATGTAAGCTAGGGAAGAATTCATATTAAATTTGACAGTTTGTTCAAGGACATTTTAACAAATCAGGGTATGATGACACTGATGACTTATAATGAGCTCATTAATGAACCTCTGGAACAAAAGGCGGGGAGTTGACCAGTCCCAAAGCTAATGACTAAACACTCTTAGTGTATGAAGGTTATTCAGAGTTCAACTTCTACTTCTGGATACAAATAAGGCTGTAAATGTTTGGGTTTCAGGTAATCTACAGTAGAGGCAGTTTCACCTCCACTCTTAATTAGGTCTATCTATCAGTTTAACCTTATACAAAGTGAAGTTCTTACAGGATATGAAGTTCATCATGGTCAGTACAGCAGCAGGAGCCTCAGGTATCATCCTACAGTTTCCTTTATGGACATTGGATAAAACCAGGAACTTGATGGTGTAACGCTAAGCTCAGTTCCATGTACAGTATGAAACCTGAACTTGACCTCAGGTTGGTGAAGCAAGATGTATTATTTTGGACAACAATTTTAAATTTTAAACATGTATCAGAGGCATGCCATAAGCTCCCTCTGTGCCTTCCTTGTCATTCACAGGTTGAGGAACACTAGCTTCACGTAACTTCTTTCTGTTTAATCTGGTTATCTATTTCAATGGAGAGCAAGATAACACAATCCTAAGATGGAGAATCGTCATGAAGCCTCTTATGATAGCTCTCTATACTATGTTTGTTGCTTGTAGGGGGGTTGAATGCGCTTTCCCACTCCAGGTTCCCAAGCAGCAGGTATAGGATTAAAAGGAAGAGATCGAATTGAGATGGTGAAAGCTGCTCATAATTTAGCCATTGTGGAAAACAGTGTCTCATATGGTGTTGTTGTAATAGTCATGCAAATATTACAATCAAAAATCATATATTGGAAAACATGTTAAAGGATAGTGCAAAAAAGTGCTATGTTGGAATAATAATAAATAAATAAAAACACCAGGAGAGTCTTGCATGCTTTTAAAGAATCAAATACTGTAAGCTCATAAAAATGGTCAAAGTTTTCATCTACTTTTACATTTTTGATGACTGCAATGAAAGTTTTGTTTTATCAAAGCATCTAGGATAATTGTTTAATTCTGATGAACTCTTGACTGGGTAGCTAATTAAAACTTATTACTTTTTAATAGTTCTTATACACTCATATGTTTTTATAATTTGGATACCACATGTACAATTCAGCAGTTTACACACACTCTGCCAAAACACAGTATTGGTGCTGTTTTATTTATTTTTTTTAATATTATACATATAATACAGAAAATGTGTGTGACCAAAGAAATTACTTATGAAGTTTATGCAAGATGGAATGGGCTTTTTTTTAGTACTGTTTGGCTTAAAACTATAATAATTTAAAATGCAACTAATTAATACTGCATTTCTTTATGAATAGCGATACTAAAATTGGTGTAAGCTTCAAGAAGCATATGACCTGTAAAACTGTTGCTTAAATCAACGCATTCCATGTAAAATTAAGGAATCCCCCCCCCGCCCCCCCCAAAAATCTGTAGTGTCCGTAACCATGTCAAATTCATGTTGTAATATCTTAACAACAATTTAGCATTTTAGAATAAAACATGTTTTCAGCTTCATGTCTTTTCATGTGAAAATTAAATTGGCCAACTCTCATTTGAATGACAATTAAAACAGTTGAAAGATTTAAATTCAAAAGGTTACGGACACTACACCTAGGTGAAACACATTTTAGCACCAATACCATGTTTTCTCTGACTGTATTAGTATACAAAACATGATACATAACATCAGGATTACTCAGACTCTAACGTACACTAACCCAAAAAGTCTCAAACAATTCAATCTTCCCAGTGAATAAAAAAATGTGCAAAGAGATGGTTTAGGACACATTTGTGACAACCAATAATGTCCTTTTTAAATTCTTTTGTTTCCTCTGCAATCATCTCTACAGTTGGTCTGTTCCTTGATGCTATTTCAGCTATACAGCATGCTATTAGGAGAGAATGGGTTGGGGCACCCTGGGGAAATTAAAGATGATTAGTGAGGGGAAAGATTCTCTTTCTCTCTCTCTCTCTCTCTCTGTCTCTGGTCAGCAATAGATTTAACCACTACATGATCTGCATTGGACCTGCATTAATTGAAATGCTCCACGTTCCCGGATGAGGCATGGCCCTGAGAAGGTGTTTCAGTATCCGTGATTATGATGATCAATTATTAATCTTTAATTTTGAGCTGGGCTGATGGATGTCACCGCTGTAAATCAACTTTGACTCAGTTTAATATGAAACTTTACTTACTTTTACTGCATCTCTGACTGGATGTTAGCTGTCAGGTCTTACATTAATATTTACACAGCCAGAACTTCTGACTAGAGACGAGGCTTTGGTGTAGGAGAGAAAAAGGAGAGAAAAAGTAGAATCTGCATTACATTAAGCCTAAAATCACCTGAAGCCATCTGCAGTCACTGAATACTAATCATGTTTAAAGGATCATGCATTCTGTTTGTTCTAATACTAGGGCCTGCCTGGAGCTGTTGGACCGAAGGGGGAGGAGGTGAATGTCAGATTTTGTTACATAAAAAAAACATTTTTGACAAACACATATGACTAAAAGATAGTTTCGATATGTATAATTATATAATGATCGTTTTTTTTTTAATGATATATGATTATTGCCATTAATTGCAAATTCTTTTTTTAAAAAGTAAGCTAACAAAAACACAAATAAGACATTAATCATTTCATTATGTTAAAATGATGTTGTATAAACTGTGCAGGGCTGTAAGTGTCTTAGCTGATAAAAAAAAATGTAGTGCTCACTTATTATTATTAATAGCCAATTATTAAATATTTTATTGGCAACTCAAAAACTTCCACTTCAGTTTTCCAGGCTTTAACCTGATCATTCATTTCACGCTGCTAGCTCTGCGGCGTTTCGTGGGTGTCACTAAATGCAAATGAGTTGTTTCAGAAATCAACATACACTTTTTAATACAACGAAAATTAGTTTTTCTGAAACTTTTGGAATTTTGTTTATGGTTAATGCAAACATTTTCACACAACTTAATTGGGGCCCAGTGTGAATAATTTATATCTTGATTATGAAATCTTGACCTCGTGCTTTCCGTTCTGCCTTGAGGTCTTCAGTCTATTTAATATTAATCGTACGATGTGATCAGAAGGTACAGGGATGGACAAATCAATAACCCAGATTATGTTTACAGGCTATTTTATTTTATATAATTATGGTTGCCTGAAGGATTTGAAAATAATCCCAATTCTGCAAAAACTGAACTGCCTGTAAACTTGGTGTTGTGATGCATATCAATGCTGCAAATCGATTTCATGCTTCTGGACCTCACCATACCTATGATCAGACTGTTTAAGAACATACAAACTTAATACTCACAGACCTTGAGGCGAGAATCAAACATGGACCCTGGAGGTGCGGGGTGGCAGTGCTAACCACTAAGCCACTGTGCCGCCTCACCTGTTATTAATAATTATAAACCTGCAATCTTTTTTTTATTTATTTTTTTTTTTTTAGCTTTATAGTCTAGTAAGTTTGGAGCCAATTAAAACCTGGGACATAAAGTCCTACATATTTAACATGTTTAAAAGATGTTTGTCCATTTCTGAAATGTATCTGACATTTTATTGCAGTGTGTATGAGATGTACGAGTGTATTGAAGAGTTCATTCTGTTTCACAGGGACAGCAGGGAGCACCAGGAGACCCAGCTAAAGGCGTAAACATTATCAAATCACTTTAACAACTCGCTCAGATTTACATCACAGATTTTTCATATCAACAGATTCTCATTCTCCTTTTCGTCCACAGATCCTTGGACCCCCTGGGAAAAAGGGTGCGAGGGTAAGAAAGATATTGTTTATATTGTTATAAATTATATAACGACGTGTTATACTGTATACAATCCTAACGAGATACAGCTGCTCAAACGATGACGGAGCTTCTGAAGCAAAAGTAGGCCATCTGTAGGAGGCTCCCACGGACACTGAGCTTCTTTTTTGCTGTATTTTTGATCAAATCTGGCACGTTTGCTTTTTTTTTGTGTGTGTGTGTTCAACCCCTGTGGGATCCTTTTATCTACATTGATAAAAGTGAGCAATATGGCCGTCTCTGTGATGATTCATCCGTGGTTAATTTGTGAAGAGGGTATTCGTGCGAAACTAAAGTCTCCCGGAGGTCTACTCCCCCCACGAACGTGACTCTCAAAAAAAGGCAGCAATCACGCTCCATACAGGGTTTAGATCGAGGTCTCAATTCGCTGCAGCTATTCCAGCGTGTGATTTGTGATGTTCATTAAAAGTTTGACTTGACGTCTTGTACACTCCGAGCATGAAGGAGACTGACAGTAATGTAGCAACACTGCCAGTAATGATGCGATGAGTAAGAGCGCTGTACCTGTAATATAACACTGTGGATTCGTGCTTCCGGTGCCATTTCCGTGTCTCACTGATGTTATATTTACAAATGCACTTATTGTTTTTATACAGTATATATGTTTTGACCTGAGATAGAATGGTATGATCATTCTGCATTAGATTTCTCTACATGACGTCTGTTTCCTGTTTTTGTTGCATTTTTAAAAATACGCAATTATACAGTAGAGTTAACACACAGCTCGTAGTTTTAACTGCCTGTCCAGGTATGAAGCTATTTTTTATCTCCTTTAATTACTCCGCCTCTAAACATGCTCTATAAAGGATAAGAAAAGACAGAGACGGTCTGTTATAACGGCACAGCTCTCCCTGTATGTGTCAGGTCTGCCACAGTGTCTGAAATCACTCACTCACTTTCACACATTCAGTTGTTTATTATGTGAACTGTGTATATACGTATATACAGTATAGAGCACTATTTACGGAGACGGAGGACTGAATTCAGACAGCTCTGTGTGTAACGAATCTCCTGGAAACCCGTTCTCGTAACTAACTATTAGATAAACAATTCGAGTGGCACAAATTGCTGAGCAAGCCGAACTCTTGGAAACGCATTAGCATTTAAAGTGTTTCAAAGTATTTAAAGTAGACGTTGGCTTTTGAATTTTTATTTATATGCATAGTTGGATGCTGGCGTATCCATCCTGACGCGTAAAAGAAATCACTATGCATTGTGAGATTTAGTTCATTGGGTTTACAGTGAATTCTGGGTAATCATATTTTGTGTTATTCTTGGAATATACAGTACAAGGGGCATTCAGATCAAACTGATTTAGGCGCAGAAAAAATATTTAAATGGTGCAAAAGTCTGTATGTCCAACCCCGGCTGATGACAATCCCGGCAGAGGTGGCTCGGAGTCCAATGCAGTCATTTCTGTGAACATTGAGCACTGAAAAAAATGATGGATACAAGAACTCAGCTGGGAGTTATCGCCACAACCCCTGTACAGTCCTGACCTCACTTCAAGACATTTCCACATGCGCTAATCATCATTAATGCAAAATATAATTACCCAGAATTCACTGTAAACCCAATGAACTAAATCTCACAATGTATAGTGATTTCTTTTACTCGTAGAATAAGACCCACGTTTCCTCATGAGAAAACTTTCTACCTTGATGGTGTCCAAGCACTAGTGAAACACTGGGATAAGTACATCAGTGTATCAGGGGATTATATAGAGAAATAAAGGGAGTGTTTATTCTCAGAACTGTGTTCTGTTATTCTGCACAATCAAAAGTCCCGGTTTGATTTGAACACCCGTTTATTTATTTATTTTATTTTTTAACTGTGAATTTGTTTATTATATTAAAATAGATGCATTCCAAATAGAACTCTGTAACTCGGCAATATGACATGATAACATGATAATATGATACCAATATGGTGGTGTGTTTGTTAAATTGAAAAAAAAAATCTGAATTATTTCCCTTTCCATTTACTTTCTCCCTTTTTATTAATATTAGATTTATATTTTCACTACCGTTCAAAAGTTTGGGGTCACTTGCAAATTTCTTTGTTTTTGTTTAGTGATTTATTTTCTACATTCTA
>JAQQZS010000004.1:3548022-3561527 GCA_030068045.1 Platyallabes tihoni | reverse complement strand
GACGGGAATCGAGCCTGGCCGGGGAATCGAACCCAGACCCTGGAGGTGCAAGGCGACAGTGCTAACCACTACACCAGAAAGCATATCAACAATTATTAAAATTTTCCTTTGCAAAGGTATACATACCCCTTTGAACTTTTCCACATTTTGTCCTGTTGTAACCACAAACGTTAATGGGATGTCATTGGTGTTTTATGTGATAGATCAACACAAAGTGGCATTTAATTGTGAAGTGAATGGAAAATGATATATGGTTTACAAATAAAAATCTGAAAAGTGTGGTGTGCATTTGTATGCAGCCCCCCTGAATCAATACTTTGTAGTTGTTTTAAAAACCATTTATAATTTTCTTTCCAATACACAATAACTTTGTGTTGGTCTGTCACATTAAATCCCAATAAAACACATTTACGTTTGTGTTTGTAACGTGACAAAATGTGGAAAACTTCAAGGGGTATGAATACTTTTGCAAGGCACTGTAATACATGTTTTCCTTTGTTACATGACATACTGTAACACCGCACTTTGTTTTCTTTCATAGGAAATGATCAGTCATAACCGAGAATTACACTCGATTACACTCTGGTGTAAATATGGTCATTTTTTAAAATCAAGAATTAATGTGACAATTAATAAGTAATGCAAACCATCTTTACTTGTAGAACTCAGTGAAGTACGATCTTTCTAGTGAGCCACAGACTGATGGACTCCTGCCTGAAGAAGTGGATCGAAATGAACCGTACACAGTTAAGAAAATTGTTTTAGATGATCCCTTAAGAGGAATATTGAAACTGAGAAAACATGTAAAAAAGAAGGAAAAGTCAGTCTGTTTTTGTAGCGTATATTAAAATATCTATCTGATGTTATGTAACATGACCAAACTTTTCTTTTTCTTCTTTTTTTTTTTTTTTTTAGGTTTTGCTAAATGACACAGAAGATGGTGGCACTCTCTGGAACACCACTACGCATAGTAATGCAGATCTGAACGAGAGCAGGATTGACGTAGAAGAAGAAGGAGAGGCTCTACTAGAATCTTTTACAGAAGCACCATCTATTTTCATTACTCAGATCAACTCCTCTTCAGAGACGGTAAACGTCATTGTTTCACAACAGGCGTGGTCTTTTCCAAGCTGACTCCACCCCTCTACCCAGTCTGATTGCATGAGTCGATGATTTAAATCATAAGCTCTGTCCTTCACACTCAGAACAAAATGAACTTTGAGGTGTCACCTGCCCGCGACGGATATTAAAAATGAAATGGAATTTTATTTTCTTTATATATTTCTGTATATTTATGTCCCCTGTGTGTGCATTTTTAATACACAGATTAATACAACAAACACAGAGGTAAGTATGGAGGACGTCCTCCTCAGTCAGGACAACACAGTAAAGAAAACTTCTGTCGAGAAGAAGAAGGGCAGAGAAAGAGGAAAGGTGCGCCATAGCTTGAATTTATTATTTTAAAAGAATTATTGTCGCCGTTTTGTGAAGTTCATTTATCAGCAGAGCTATTAATCAACATGTTCTGATGATGGCAGCACAGATGTTATACACTGACCACTATGTGATATCTACACTCTTATAAGAAAAGGGTTCTTTATGAGGATCTTTAACATACTGTATGCAGTACTGTGCAAAAGTCTTGACCTCCCTCATTTTTGCATATTTTGCTTCTGAAGAGGCATTTGTATTTTTAATGTAGTCTTAAGGAATAGTTCCCCAGGCTTCCTGAAGGACTTTTTTGTCATATATTTCTCATATATTTTCAATCCAGTTGCTGTACCTGGGCAGTTTCAGAGAAATGTTCTTATTTGTTAGACCTATAAATCATTCAAGCATTTAAAAAAAAAACCTTAAGAAACTTGAACCAGTAAGAAACAGGTGCAGATGGTGACAGATGATCAGGTCAGTGATTAGGATACTGGTGATGCTGATGCTGAATGCTGAGTGGTTGGAACAGATGAGAGGGGAAATGAGGTCACTGCTGAGGCTGTAAACAACCAGTTTTTGTTCAGGCATGCTTTTTTCAGCCCAAAAACATTTGTTCCTATTTCTTTAATTTAATCTACATCATTTATTTTAAATTAATTTAATATGAAGGAATGATGAGTGGCTTAGGGCTTTTGCACAACCCTATCTATACAGTATGTATATTAGCATTTCAAACATTATAAGGTTTATAATGTCCACTAATTTTCATTAAATAGCCTACAGTTGTATAAAATAACACTCACAGCATTTAATATTCTATAAATGAATCTAAATGATTAACCCTGGTGATTTTTCTTTTAAGAGTGTAATATGATGAATCCTAAATCACGTTTTCTCTGCACATGTTAATGCAGCCCTCAGGCCTAGGTTCAATAACCGCTGTTCTAAAGTAACCGGCACTGTTTAATGAATAACTGATGAACATTTAAAGCATTAATTAGTATAAAACCTGTAAAAACATGGTAATATAACCTGTAACTAAAATATGATTAACACTTGAATAACCCGAACAAACTGAAACTAATTGAATCTAATTTTATGCGTTTTGGGTCGTGTTCAGAGTTGGGTTCAGCGTACGCGGTGTGAATTTAATTCCGAATGTTCACACATCAGTATTCAGACCTCAGGCGTAACTACAGACTTAAGCGCTGCCTTAGTGGCACACCATTCTGAACAGCACTACGTCATGCAGAAATGTATGCGCATACCACATGAGCCTAATTATTATGGCATTTTTCATAAATTTATAGTATTTATCAATGCATACATTAAGTCAGATGTTTTTAGATAAATAAAATTAAAGGAGAGAGGTACTTTATCTACATAAATTTTCCATCCAATAGCTAACTCCTGTAAAACCAACCTCCACATTTTTTCAGCTAGTGACACTGTGATTGACAGGAAATTATAGAGAGTATGCCCCTCCCACCCTAAAAGCATAGACAGTTCAGTTCTCAGAGACTTTCAGCCACTGATTGAAAAAATCCCTATTGGGATTCAAGCCTGAGGTCTTTGAGCGAATGCCTTTCTGTAATACCCTTTTATATCTGTAGATTAGAATAACCCTAGAATACAGCTGCTCTTTGCAGTTGTAGACATCTATCCATCCAGACCGCCTAAGGAAATGCTTGTGTGCAAAGGTTGTATACATGCACACAAACTCATGTACTACAATGTGCCTAGAGGACCTAGAGGAGTGAGACGACAGTGCTAATCACTAAACTATCTTGTCACCTTGGAATAGACAGCAGAAACAAACAAAAAAAAAAGCCTAAAACTGCATTTGCTATCCATCTGGGTTTTTTTTTTTTTATGTGCTGGCTAGATTCTAAAAAAAAATCTCTGATGTTTCTACTAAGAAGAAAAAATCTAAATTGGGAACACCGAAAAAAAATTATACACACATGAGGCAAGTGTGAGTATGTCTAATTTGTCTGAGTATAAATATGAATATAACTTAAGTGCCTACTCTGAATACGGCCCTTATAAGAGCAATTGTTTATCACTAATGATGGATTCCACCTTATATGTTAAAGATTCACCTGTGTAATCAGAGACTGATGATTAGATTCATTTAATTTCCTGTATCACTCATTAAAAAGTGATTAATGTTATAACCTATTGTGATTGTAACACTCTTAACCAGGGTAAGGGGAATAAAGGACGGCATAAACGACAAAGGAAACGATTGGTAAATGCCCCGTTTAAACATGTCATAATCTAACACCTGTCTAAACTCATCTAATACTGATGTTCCCAATTTATACACCTCTGTCTAAATGTCTGTCTAAATATTTTAAAAACTACATATACTTTATGCTCATTGTGCATAAGTACAACATTGAGTGTTCACAAATTTAAATAAAATAAAAATATTGCTATGAACAGTTTGTATAATAATTTTGCCCTTAATTATTGAACAACATAGTTTATTATTAGTAATTGTATTTTTCTTGTAGCAGGTGACTAATCTTTTTCTTAATACACATTCACATTCTTTAAAAATAACTGCTATTTATTATTTTTTTCTAAACATTTAATTAATAATCAGTCTTAAATCTTATAATCAGTCTTTAATAATCAGTCTTAAAGTAATAAACAATCATCTTTTCAACCTAAAACACACTAAATACTAACATCATATAAAAAAAAACATTTAAATAATGTAACAACAATTTTACATAATTTTACACTCTGTTTGGAAGAAAGTAACGTGAGAAATAATTCCTTTTCATACTGAATTGAATAATATGGAATACTCAAAGCTTCCTGATTATAGTCAGAAAATAATTAAAGCAATCTGAAAATTGCATGAACTGTAACTAACTAGCCTTAACCCAAACGTCTTACTTCACATTATGATTAAATTTCAAATATAATACAGTGGAACTTTGGATTGCAAGTAACTTAAATACATTTTCACTTGATAAACTTGTGTGCCGAGTGTCATATGATCACAACTGAGCCAATGGTTCTTCTGTCTCATGCTGTAGAATTGTGGGTAATCATCTGGGTCTCGTATATACTGTTTATTATAACATTGTGACCATGTGTGTGTGTGCGTGTAAAGCATTTTTTTTATTTTCTGTCCAAGTGTAGTGAGTGTTCTTTAGTAACTGCATTGCAACAACATTAAGTAAATAAAGGTTAAAAAGACTGTAGCAGTGCGGGAGATGAATCTGTTTAACGACAATGCAACGTCACATTTCTGCGAAATCCTCAAAAGGAGGCAAAAGCAAGTGTCATTAGAGAGATTCTTTGTTCAAGAAGTTTGCCAACAGAGACTCTGTCAGAGAGCAGTGATTCAGTTAGTGTGTGTGTGTGTGTGTGTGTGTGTGCTTGTGCATGCACACGCGTGTTTGTGTGTGTGTATGTCATTATACACAGTAGCCCCCTCCCTTCTCCTCTCCTCTCTCGTCTTACTTCAGCCACGATTCTTTTCAAAGGTAAAGTGCAGGTTAATTTGTTTTATTTTTACTTTATATTTTGTATTAATTATTTTTATATCAATATTTTTGGGTTGTGGAACAAATCGTCTGAGTTTTCATTTTTTTCTTATGGGAAAGTCTGTTTTGATATACAAGCACACTTTGAAACGAATTATGCTCGCAATCCAAGGTTCAACTGTATTGCATTTAGCCTCCTTTTGATTTATCAATTATTATTCATTTTTAATCAGTATGTATTTCACTATGTATGGAGAATGACTTCTGTAATGACGCACAATGTTTATTAACATGATTATAATTGTGTAATTGTAATCACCAAACTAAAGGGAGAGCTGAACCCTGATGAAGAGGAGGACGGTGACGAGGTTCATGATGATGATGATGATGATGGAGATGATGGTGGTGGTGGTGATGAAGATTATGAATATAAGGTTGGTGGTTTTGCTTTTTTTTTTTTTTGCTACAAACATGACCACAGTGTCAAATCTGACATAATCCAGAAAAACTAGGGGTCATAGGATTGAGCTTTAATTCCTCTGTATGTTATTATGTTTAACTCATTTCTGGCCTGTCTTTAAAAAACAAAAAAACAACAACACCTTAAGTGATGAGTGTTTTTGGAAGTATAAATGTCTTACAGGACATATCTATTACCACAGGATGAGCAGGTTACAGAAGGGACTGTTCTCTCTCACAAGGAAGAAAAAGAGCAGGTCTGACCATCTGTCTGTTCATCTATCTATTAGTTTTTTTGTGTCTGTCTGTCTGTCTGTCTGTCTACAATATACTGTAGGTTTGTCTGTCTGACTGACTGATTAACCATTTGTCTATCTATTTGTCTGTCTGTCTGTCTGTCTGTCTAGCCATCCATCTGTCTGCCCATTTGTTTATCTGTCTGCCAGTCTGTCTGTCTACTTGTCTCTCTGTCTATTAGACTGTCTAACTGCCTATCTATCTGTTTGTCTGTCCATTTGTTCACCTGTCTGTCTGTCTAGCAACATCTTTATCTCTTTGTCTCATGCACTGATCCTGATAAAATTAATTAAAATCTATCCACTTGTCTCGCTGTCATCATACTATCACTCTATCAATCTATCTGTTTCTCTGTCTGTCTATTCAGTCGGTTATCTGTTTATTCGTCTCCTGCACTGATACATCTCAAACTAATTATTTTATTTAGATGTCAGATCACGATGCAGACTCCTCCTTATGCACATCGTAGAGAACGTCACGCAGTGTGACAGTGTGAATGAATCGACTGAGGATTAATGTTGGTTTTATTAGTTACTGGAAGCCTAATCACTACATACACTTTTCTTTTCACACACATCTCCAGGCACATCTTCTGAAATGCTTATTGAAAATCTCACTCACATTCTGTATTGCATTTATTTGCATTATTTGTTTTATTTTTATTATTACATTTATTCATCTCAAAGACAATTTTGTTTCAAGAGTGTCCTTCAGCAATTAGTTAAGAATTATTAATGAATTAAGACAACCATGAGATGGGATAATGCACCCTCATCAGCTAAGCTACTGTAGAAGTTGAGAATAATTTATGCTAAATATTGTTTTTCTCAGGTGATCTACACAACCACCTCGATATCAGCAGTCACACAGCAGGTATGGCACTGACGCTCTCTCACCGTCTTCACCATGACCATGTGTGAGAAGGTGGAACTAAAGCATTCGGTTTATGTGTTTTTTTTAAAGCCGAATGTAAGCACGATATCACCAGAGCTCGATACAGAGGCTGCAGAAAAGGTAAGAATCATGAAAATGTTCTGTTTTAAACGTAGCACCTATAGAAAGTCTACTTATCCTGTAAAAGTCATTTTGCAATAATTACATGAATACGTTTACTCTTATTAGGATCTTGCGTCAAACCCATTTCAAAGGTTACATTTAAGGAAAAAAACAAACAGTGGGAAAAAAATTGAGAATGTAAAAGAGTAAACAACAATTATTTGATTAGTATTTATTTAGTTAAAACAATTTGTATAACACGACAAATTCCCACAAAATAAAATGTTTTAAAAAAAACTATTTTTTTTTAATAAGCAAAATTTTAATAAACATTTCCAAATGTGGGTGACACAGTAGCTCAGTGTTTAGCACTTTCACCTTGAACCTCTAGGGTCTGGGTTCGAGTCCCCCCTCGGGTCTGTATGCATGAAGATTGCATGTTCTCCCGTGCTTGGTGGGTTTCCTCTGGGTTCTCCGTTTTCCCAAATTGCCCATAGTGTTTGTATGTGCCCTGCGGTGGAATGGCCCCCCGTCCAAGGTGTACCCCATCTCGTGCCCCAAGTCTTCTGGGATAGGCTCCAGGCCTATAATGCTGAGACAGAGATTAAATGAAAGAGACACAAGCAAACGCTATGAAAGATCCAGCAAAGTGGCCCTGAACAACACTTTTAAATCAAAGTTTATACTGGACAGCAGGTCAAAAGGTTAAGACCAGTTTTGGGTTTAACGCGTTACAAAGTAACGTAGTCCAAAGGAACTAATTTGGACATACAAAGTAAGTATTTCAGTACTTGGATTACTTTTTTGATGTAACCAGTAATCTAACGAATTAGGTCTGCCATTTAAGTTCTCAGTTACTTAGTTATATTTTCAAAAATTTAATCCGTTATTCCGACAATTTATGTAATCCGTGAGCCAGACAGCAGTCATTCCCAATCCATTAGTGTGTGCGCGTGTGTGCGCGTGCGCGTGTGTGCGCGTGTGTGTGTGTGTGTGTGTGTGAAAGTCGTCCTACAAGCCCCGCCCCCGATAACCCCCCCTCTGTTATTCCTGCTGTTATACCCCTATCTCACCTATGCGGTTTGACTATGCGAGGACCGACGCATGGAAAGATGGAAATCTAATCACAGCACCAAATCTCGCGTATGAATCAAGATGAACCATACTTACGGCCACCGCGCGAAACCGCGTAGGTGAGATAGGGGTATTAGTAGGTGAGATTGGGGTATTAGTAGATAACAGAATATGGGACAAACTTCCACCTGATTTTTACACTTACTTACTCACTTGCTCATCGTCTATACCGCTTATCCTGTATGCAGGGTCACGGGGGGCCTGGAGCCTCTACCAGGAGACTTAGGGCACGAGGCAGGGTACACCTGGACAGGGTGCCAATCCATCGCAGGGCACACACACATACACACACTCACACATTCATTCATACACTACGTGCAATTTGGGAATGCCAATTAGTCCATGTCTTTGGACTGTGGAAGGAAAACCGGAGCACCCGGAGGAAACCCACCAACCATGGGGAGAACATGCAAACTCCATGCACACAGACCCCGAGGCGGGAATCGAACCCAGATCCTTGACAGTGCTAACCACTAAGCCACAGTGCTGCCTGATTTTTGCATAAATTTGGAGAAGCATAAAACCAAATATTTATTTTCTACATTACCAAAAAGCATTTTCTGTTCATGCCAAAATCCTAAGCCAAAATAAGCCAAATACATTTTCAAATTCACATCCTGATACTTTTGACTGAGCTCATCTAGATCTTATGATCAAACTGCAGTCCTGAGTTATTCATTCAGACAGGATTTTATACTTTTTTTTTCCAATAAATGTCTTACGTTTTGACTGAAATGTCCTCCAGTCTGGAGTCGGTGCTCTTACAGTGTCTTGCCTGGTCTTCCATGTCTCCCATGCCATTGACAGGGTTCTTTCAGGAACTCTGTGAACGGCAGAAATAAGTTTGTGTCTCTGGTGTTTTTGCCACAGGAGACCTGCAGTGGTAGAAAAGAAAAACAGAAATGAAATTAGATTGTATTGTATCATGAGATAATGATGTATAAAGGGGTACGTAGACTTTCTATGGATTGCATTAGTTCAGGAAAATTGTGCTGCATCTGATTTGAGTGATGAAGCATGAAGCTTTCGCATGTGGCATGAACTAATATCTTGTCTTCGGAATGACATTTGTTTGATAAGCATTTTTCTTGTAGATATTTTGCTTGCTCGGTAAGATTAATATTTCACCCTTAAACAACAATCTCGATCAGCAATTTCAGGAGTTTTAATAAGAAACATCTAATTTAAAACTGCCAAAAGTATGCATCTACAGTACTTTATTTTACGTGTTTTTAAAATGCAAAGTGAGCAAACAGAAGAAAAATCTACAACAAATCAATATTTGGTGTGACTACCCTTTAGCTTTGCTTACTTATCAGTTACAGATACTTGCACACTTGCACAAAGTCATGAATGTTTTAGGATCAGAGTCAAGTGTATGATTAACCAATTATACCAAGCAGGTAGGTTGAAATACAGTCATTAACTGAAACATAAACAGCTGTGTAGGAGGCTTAAACTACTGGGGAACCACCAAACCGCTGCTAAGGTGAGGTTGTGGAAGACAGTTTCATGTCACAGGTCATTCACCATGGCAGAACTGAGCACAAAAAGACACATCATTCTTACTTACATTCAACATTGGAAGATGTCCAGTCGTGCCTTCAACAAAGAACTGCCAAAAACTACTGGGACTCTGATACACCCATCTCCTGTCTGGAGAAGTCTGATCAGAAGTGGTCGTCATGGAAGAATTTCAGCTTAAAAACCATACCTTGGATAAGGAGACAAGTGACAAGGCTAAGTGACTCAGAAAACATAGGAACTAGGTGGAAGCAGGTGTTTTGGACTAATGAGTCCATATACTGTATACAGCCGATGTAGAAGAACTATCTTCAACGCAGAGAAAAACAAGTCCTGGAAGTGATGGTTCGGCCCGCACAGAGCCTGTCGAGTCTGTCTGGGATTGCATGATGTGGCAGAAGGATTCGTGGAAGCTTACATTCTCAGAAGATTTGTGGTTAAGTTCTTCAAGATGTACAGTACTGAACAGAACAACCTCTCTGCTGAGTTCCTCCAAAAACTGTGTGTAGAAGAATTGAAGGCAACTCTGGTTTTGCAGGGAAAAGGTGGTCACACCAAATCCTGATTCTCTTCTGTTGATTTACTTTCCATTTAGTTAACTGATAAAAATAAATAATTACACTTGTATTTTTTAAAGCATTCTTACTTTACAGCATTTTTTTCACACCTACCTAATACTTCCGCTCAGTACGAAATATGAAATATATCAAATTCTGTTAATTGTAATATATTCAGTATATATTGTTTCTAATTCTGATCTTGTTCCAGGGTGAAATATTGCTTTTATACCTTTACGTAGATATTTCCGCTTGACTTGCTTTAAACCTCTGAGAATTTCACCAGTGTTAACATTAACACAGCATAAAACATACATAAAAAGAGAAACCGCTACACCTAAATGCCTCATAATAAATATAACATAAACCTCCTTGTGAGAGTGTTATGAATGCAACTTCCCAGCATGCTCTTGGCACCCGGCCGATCGGTTCATGGCTATGGCACGCAGAATGCAGCTACACGTCGGCTACACATCTGCTGCACAGCTGGCTTAGCCTCATTTAATCCGTTCTCTCTTTGGACTCTCAATGCAGGAGATCACCTAAACTGTTAGAGCGTGCCTGTGTGTGGTTGTGTGTATGTGTGGTTGTGTGTATGTTTGTGTGTGTTAAAAAAAAAAACGGGAAGAGTTAAAGCTGGGGAAGATCTGACTGACCAGCATTCGTCGCGCAGTGATGATGTCATGCTCCACGTTCTTCATCTCCAGAATGGAGTTTAATAAAATTGAGATTTATATGTACATACATTCAAATCTGAAAAACAAACCCGTCCTGGGTTTTAATTTTTGCTATTAGTGTTGCTATTACAAATGCCAAACTCTCATTATTACTTTATTGTAACAGAAAAAGTGAAAAATTCATATGATTGTGAAGACTTGACATTTTTCTCACTGGTTTATTTATTAAGAATACATTAAGGGATGAATAAATGGATTGCTAGAATTTGTTTGCTTTTTTTGTACCAGTTACACACACGAAAAAAAAAATGGAAATGTATTCCTTTTTATGAATGATTTACAAAATGTTTTCACTGGTGAAATTCAATTATTTGTGTTTAATCTTGTCATGCATGTGTGTCAGTAAATGTGTTCAAGTTTCCTAAACATGTCTTGGTGTGTCTTTATTTATTTATGTACAGTGTGTGTGTGTGTGTGTGTGTGTGTGTGTGTGTGTGTGCGCGCGCGTGTGTGTGTGTGGGAGGGAGGGAGGGAGGGAGGGAGGGATTCAATCCTACACTAACCTTGAGCCTTTGTAGCTATTTTAAAAAATGCACAATGCTGGGCAAAGTACACAATTCCTGTACTTGAATTAACATAGAGATAGCTCAGTAAAATGTTACTTCAGTAAAATAAGAAGTCCTTCATTTACCTTTCTACTCAAGTAAAAGTGCAAAAAAAAAACATAATTACAAAGTATCAAATGTACTCAGGGTGAATTAGCTCACTGTCTTAAATCGCTCTCTCTCTCTCTCTCTTTCTTTCTCTCTGCATGTGTGTTTTTATCTCTGCTTCTGATTTCAAACACCTGCTACACTGTTAAGCGTTTAGTGGAGGGAAGGCAAATCATGTAATTAGCCATAATAGTCAGCAGTATATTTCTACTTCAAATACTATGCACCACTCATGCAGAAATATGTTGAAGTAAAAAGTAAAGGTATTTGTTGTAGGATGTAGTGGAGTAAAAGGAAAATGTATACTTTAATAAAACTACATACATATACGTATAATATGTACTTAAATACAGTAACAAGGAAAATGTACTTGATTATCTTCCAACTCTGCAAAACCAAACACTTTGTGTTCGTTCGACATCGATAAAGGTTAACTCAAAAGAGTGTCAGCTGTCTTTAGGTTTTCGCCATGTTTCATATGAGGTAACATTCTGAGCTGATTTACGCTACAGTACAAGTATGTACAGTTTGTTCCTTATAGATATTTATAGATATCCCGCATTTACAGTTTCTATTATTTGGAAATAACAAAGACTGGGAGGAATAATAATAATAATATGAAGACATCCATCCATCCATCTTCAACTGCTCATCCCAAGTCGGGTCGCGGGGGTAGCAGTTCCAGCTAGGAACCCCAAACTTTCCTTTCCCCAGCCACCTCAGATAACTCTGACTGGGGAATCCCGAGGCATTCCCAGGCCAGTGTGGAGATATAATCTCTCCATCTAGTCCTTGGTCTGCACAATGCACAATGGTGGGCAAAGTACACAATTCCTGTACTTGAGTTAACTTAGAGATAGCTCAGTAAAATGTTACTTCAGTAAAGTAAGAAGTCCTTAATTTACCTTTCGACTCAAGTAAAAGTACAAAAAATAACATAATTTCAAAGTACCAAATGTACTCAGGGTGAATTAGCTCACTGTCATAAATCTCTCTCTCTTTCTTCTATCTGCATGTGTGTTTTTATCTCTACTTCTGATTTCAAACACAAGCTACACTGGTCTCCTACCAGCTGGACGTGCCAAGAACACCTCCCTCCTGGTGACATCTTTACTAGATGCCCGAACCACCTCAACTGACTCCTTTCCACGTAAAGAAGTAGCGGCTCTACTCTGAGTTTCTCACGGATGAATGAGCTTCTCATCTTACCTCCAAGTGAAAAGCAAGCTACCCTTCTGAGAAAACCCATTTCGGCCGCTTGTATCCACAATCTTGTTCTTTCGGTCATGACCCAACGCTCATGACCATAGGTGAGGGTTGGAACGAAGATCAACCGGCGGATTGAGAACTTTGCCTTTTGGCTCAACTCTCTTTTTGTCACAACCGTGCGGGAAAGCGACAGCAATACCGCCCCGCTGCTCCTATTCTCCTGACAACCTCACGTTCCAATATTCCATCACTCGTAAACAAGACCCCGAGATCTTTAAACTCCTTTACTTGTGGTAACAACTCGCTCCCTACCTGGAGAAGACAAACCATCAGTTCCCTGCTGAGAACCATGGCCACAGATTTCGAGGTGCTGATCCTCATCCCTGCCGTTTCACACTCGGCTCCAGCAAGCGCTGCAGGTCACAGACTGATGATGACATCAGGACCACATCATCTGGGTGGTTTCCCATTTCCCCCACTCCTGATGGTTTTCCAGAAGCACCTTGGTGCCGCCTGAAAGTCCTTTTCCATGGATTCTCTGAGCTCCTCCCACACCCGCTGCTTTGCCTCTGCTACCGCTGCTGCTGTCCTTCGAGCCCCCGGTACCTTTCAACTGCTTCTACAGTAGAGTCCTCCGGGATAACATATTCCTGAAGGACTCCTTTTTCAGTCCTTTTCCCTAACCACAGGTGTCCACCACGCTGTTCGAGCGTTACCGCCCCTTGAGGCACCCAGAACCTTAAGCCCACAGCTCACAGCTGCAGCTTCAGCAACAGAAGCTTTGAACATTGACCACACTGATTCAATGCCCCCCAGCTCCTACAGGGATGCTGGAAAAGCTCAGCTGGAGGTGGGAGTTGAAGGCCTCTTGGACAGAGGCCTCCCCTAGATGACTACCCTAGACCAATTCACCCGTATTACATGATTGGGCTTACCAGGTCTGTCCAGTGGCCTCCCCTGCCACCTGACCCAACTCACCACCAGATGGTGATCAGTTGACAG
>JAQQZS010000004.1:3529221-3546136 GCA_030068045.1 Platyallabes tihoni | reverse complement strand
AGACATATGGCCTTAGGTCAGATGATACAGTACGATCACGAAATCGATCAATGGCCTTCGGCCTAAGGTGCTCTGGTACCAAGTACACTTATGAGCATCCCTATGATCCAACATGATATTTGTTATGGACAATCCATGACTAGCACAGAAATCCAATAACAAAACACCGCTCGGGTTTAGACCAGTAAGACTATGGGATCCCCTACTGGAGCCCGATGCAGTACTCCATTCAGAGTCTTCAAGTAGGAAGAATACTCTGAACTGCTGTCTGGAGCATAAGCGCAGACCACAGTGAGAGTTTTCCCCCCCATGGTCCTCAGGCGCAGAGAGGTGACACTCTCGTACACTGGAGTAAACTCCAACGTTGTGGCACTCAGCCGGGGACTCGCGAGTATCCCCACACCCGCCTGACACCTCACACCCTGGGCAACTCCAGAGAAGAACAAAGTCCAACCCCTATTCAGGAGTATGGATCCAGAGCCGAGGCAATGCGTAAGATAACAGCGTACCCAACCCCATCGGTTTCTCTCGCAGGTGATGAGTCCACGAGATGGGGGAGGACAGGGGTCCATGTTGCTGACGGGCCCTCTGTCCAGGCCTAGCTCCAGACTGGCTTCCTCCGGGCATGGTCACTTTACTCCCTCCTTTTTTTTTCATGGGGTTTTTTAAACCATACTTTTTCTGGCCCCTCGCCTGAGACCACTTTGCTTTGGAAGACCCTAAAAGGAGCACATGACTCCAGACAACACTGCTCCCAGGTTCACGAGGGCATGCAAACCTCTCCACCGCGATAAGGTGATGGTTCCCGGAGAGGAGACATGAACACATAAGACATAGAATTATGCACTAACTGCATAAAGCATCAAAGCTATCAAAACTAAAAACTGTATTTAATTTTACTTTCTTAATAGTGTTGATGAAGCTTAACACATACCCAGGTTCATACTCGAAACTGTTCTTACACTCCCCAAACAATACAGGCTCCTCACTGTTTCTCTTAACCTCTAAATAAAATTTCCATGTCAGGTTTGAAAGATGTTACAATCACACACATCTGAGTTTCGCCTTTAACCTGGACTCAGCTACCCTGTAAAAATAAAAAAATTAAAAAAAGTTTGAAAAACTTTCAAGATAACTTACTGAACTAAAATTTTGTGTTTTGAAAAAAACGTCCTGCAGTTATACCAGCTCATAATCTTTTGTTTGGATAATTTATCATTCAAATTAATGCAAACTTTCCATTTTATGTTGTAAATCATACCAATACCAAACAGGGAGAGTGAATGCTTCACCTGAGACATCCGATGCCGACTGACTGCTTTTATTTTCATGAGCTGTTGCTTGCACACCATTACGAGGCATCATGACATACTTACAGGCATGACACTTCTTCCCGTTAGAGTACACACAATTTACTCAGAAGGGATTCAACCTCATGATGGCTGGATCATTGGGGGGATCTTATTCTGTTGTACCCAAGGGGTAAAAAATGAGTCGAGTGCGGAGGTTCCAAAAAGGTGCAGTTCTTTGAATGATCACTAGAAACTGGCTCCGAAAGTGAATCTCTATACCCCGCCATGTTAAAAATGTACATCTTGATACGGATTAGTCTCCATAGCGAGATTTCCATCATCACATCATGGAGGGTTTGTCAGTTTGTTATACAGTCTATGGTATGGCATGGCATGGTGTGGTATTTACTGTATAAAACTGAGCAGCACCTTATTTTTTATCATTTTTTAAGTCCGGTATATCATATATATGTTTGTGTGTGTGTGTGTGTGTGTATTCGGGAGAAATGAGTTGGCCTCACCGGTTACAATGAATCAGTCCGGGAGCACGATGATAGAAAATGTCTGTCCTGTAAAGCTGTCCGGATGGTGAAATAATCCTAATTTCGGAAAATTTCCTCAACAAAACAGAGTTCACAGTCCAATACAGTGGAAAACAGCTCTGTTCCATTCAAATGTTTTAACACCATATAGTGCTGTTCCTCCCTCCCAAGGTGAATTTAAATGAGGTCAGCTGACTCGTTAGGTATGTTTAAAAGGGCTTAAATGCGGTTATGGTTTTTGTCCACATGGTGGAAGTGTGGGCAAAGGGCACAAATGCACCGCTCAAATTTAGCCAAGTGGATTGGTTTGCTTTACATTTTACATACAGAGGTGTAGAAGACTCACTTTGTCGGACTTAAGAGCAAATCAGACTTAGGAATATGTTCCCGAAACGGAACTTGTCTGTAGGTCGGGGACTACCTGTATTCAAAGAACATTAATTCCAAGGGGACATTGCTTTGCCTTGTTACAGTTGTTCACTATTAAGAAAGAAAAATAGGAAGCACAACTACATGCAATTACAGAACAAAGATCAAAGTTGCAGTGTTATACAGTGGAGTGAATATGAAGTGTACTTCCAGTGATAAAAGTTCTGTACTGTGAATTTCTGCACCGTGTTGTCATTAAAAAAAAAGTTATTCTATGCTAATGAGATTTATCTAATTAATACCATTTAAAAAATTTATTTAGTGGAAAAAGTTTGCTCCTTTTTTTGCTTATTCCAAGTCTAACTTCATGTGTGCTGAAGACTTTCCAAGTCATGGAAAGCTTTCTGTGTGTTACACTTACACTGGAGACAAGGACAATTGTCACGCTAAGATTGCTGTAAAAGTCCTTAATGTATTAAAATGAGTACATTGGTATAAATATATTTTAAAATGCTGTTAGAGAAATTAGAGGTGATAGCAGAAGTGGCTTGGTATTTAGCATTAAATCTTTGTATCTAAACAGATTATACAGTAAAGGGAGTTTGTTATTATGTGGATATTTTCAGGTGTCCACTTCTAGTGCAAATGGAACAATGCCTAAAGTGAAGAGGAGTGCCCCCTTGCCTGTTTATGAGGTAATACAGCCTATGTTTTGGTGAGGCTATCAAATGACTCACAATGTAAAATAAAATATAGTTTTATAAAAAGCAACAATGTTTTTATCAATTTCTTCCTCATATTTCTGTCTGTTTACAGCCCTCAAATAATGCAAGAAAGAAAAATACACAAAAGGTAAGTGAAGTGGGTTTGTTTTTAAGTTAAGAATAAATAAACAAGGATTTGTACACGTCACATGACCGCTACTGCATTCTTTACTCTCGTTTTAGAAAAAGATGCCGAAATACAAAGATCCAGAATCTGCGGCTGAAGTGTACAAGGAAACAGATCTAGCTGCAGAAGTAGAAAGAGGAGTGGAGAGACAGGCTAAAATAGAAAGAGAGATGACAGAATGGGACATGGCGGAGGAAGAGAAACAAGGGATACAGGACCAGCCGGAGAATGACCAGAGCTCAGGAGACAGAGACGAGGAGAGGAGCGATGAGAAGGAGGATCGGGACTGGGATGAAGCGAGAGAGCGAGACAGGATGGAGATGGAGAGAGAGAGGATGGAGCTTGAACGCGAGAGAGAGGAGAAGTTGGAAAGAGAGAGAGAGGAGGAGTTGGAAAGAGAGAGAGAGGAGGAGTTGGAGAGGGAGAGAGAGGAGGAGTTGGAAAGAGAGAGAGAGGAGGAGTTGGAAAGGGAGAGTGTCATGTCGAGGAAACAAGGGAGGGAGATGGAGAGAGAGGAGATAGTGGATAGACGGAGGATGGAGTGGGAGATGATGGAGAGGGAGAGATTGGGAGAGGTGGACAGAGAGGAAGACATGAGAGCACACATCTCTCAATATGAACTTCTCAAGGTAAAAAGTTCATCACAAAGGTCATGTGATGAGCACTACACCAAAATACATTGAAAACAAACAGATGAAACCCATAAAATTACCATCATTTATAATCTCAAAACCAGTAAAATCTGTTTGTATACAGTTTCATGTCTAACAGTATGACTATTCAGTGGACATCATTATTTTCTTCTTAAGGGACCTCCTGGTGAAAATGGTCTACCAGGACCTAAGGTGATCATGATTTTTTTTCTCTCTCTATCTTATAATAATATATTTCTTGTTTTATTATTCAGTTCAATCCCACCCACACATGTGACATCATCCACCCCCTGTTTGCCGTGTTGGAAAATTATTACTGTCAATCAAACTGGGTGGCTTGAACAGCATCCTCACTCCATTAACTTTGATGTCCTCATAGTGCTATTTTTATGTTATCACAACCGGGAGCGTTTCATCAGAATATTTATAATTTTCCTCACTCTCTCATTTTCCTTTGCTGATAGCAAGCAATGTTCTTGAAAAATTTGTCTGTCTCCGTTCCTCCCAGTTAACCCCTTAAATTCAGTCGATTCACTTTTCTTACTCTCATGACCGCATATATTATATTGTACATAACACTTAATCTACCCCCATAATATTGTCTGGACAAACAAAAGCATCCCTGACCTGTTGTGGCCTGGACTTCACATGACCTCTGAAGGTGTGCTACGGTATCTGGCACCAAGATCTTAGCAGTCTTCTAACTTGCGAGGTGAGAACCTCTATGGATTTAACGTGTTTGTCCAACACATTCCACCTATCCTCTGGATTGAGATTTGTAGAATTTACAGGCCAAGGCATCACCTTGAACTCTTTGTCATGTTCTTCATCACAGTTCCAGAACATTATGTGCAGTGTGTCAGGGCACATTATCCTGCTGAATGACGCCACAGCCATCAGGAGATATTGTTTCCATGAACGGGTGTACTTGTTCAGAGACAATGTTTGGTGCGTCAGACCAGGTCACCTTCTTCCATTTTGTAGGTGCTTCCTTCAGTGGATATTCAGAATTCAGCCTGTGATGTTTTACCATTCTGCATTTAAAATGGCATAATGGCATTTGGCAGACACCCTTATCCAGAGTGACTGATCAGGGCATACAGAACTTACGTATTACTAACTAAAAAATTAGATGAAATATTATTCTAGCTATTATTCTAGCTAGTAAGTATGTTTTTCTTTTTTTTTTTCGTGTTTCTACAGGGTGAGATTGGGGAAAAAGGACAAAAGGTAACTATTTTAAAACTGATAATGACAAACAGCTAATATTTACAAAATCAAATATTTTAGATATTTGATTGAAATGCTGATTTGTTCTTCAAGGGCGAGCCTGGAATAGGACACCGTGGTCCAGTTGGTCAGGCTGGTCCACCTGGGCAAAAGGTAAAACACTTCTATCATCCATTTGTTTCCACTCTCAGTTTGCATGAAGAGCCTTTAAAAGTCTGTCAAGAAACTCATGTCCTGCACAATCTAAAAATTTCCATACATTCAACATATAAGACTTCTCTGATTATGAGCTGATCAGTGTAGAATATGGCTATAATCAAGAACTCCTTGATTAGTGTCCTTGATTTTGTCAAGTCCCAAATGAGAGTTAACCCGGGGCCCAAAACCATTTTTTTTGGACATGTTTTTTGAGGACAAATGCATGTTTCATCCATCAGTTGCTTCAGTGTGTAGGGTGTGTTCTAAAAGAAAAATAAATGACTTCTTTCCAAATTTATGCTACAAAAGATATTTTGAGAAAGCAAGACTAAGATTAATGCAAATGGCAAGAAGTCCCAGTCAAGTCAATACAGGAAACATCCTGAAACCATACTTAAGTTTTCAGGCTTAGTGTAGAATATTATGGGTTTAAAATGAGTTTAAGCATTGTGGTCCTACCCTAAAGAAGCTCCAATGATAATGAAATGGCATAAACGTCTGCACCTAAGCTCAGGTGGTTAAATACCTACCTGACAGATTTTATGCCATAATCAAGTAAATGGTTTGCCCAAGGCAAGGCCCAGGCTTTAGTGCTGAAATGACTTGTGCTGAAAGTCCCAGAATGTCTTTCATGGTACTTTTGTTGGCGGTAGTGGTGTGTTTTTCTGTAGGTTGGGCATCACCTCACAGCAATGCCAAGCTCCTGCTGCTGTGACCTTGAGCATGCCTCTTCATGTTTCTTCATCTTCGTGACTTCATGTTTTCGACCTACAGTAGCGTTCTAACAATCAAGGGTATGCAAAGAAGGGATTTAATTGTGCTGTAATGTACTGTATATGTGACAAATAAAGACTTTTATGGAAGGAGGGGTTTACTGTAGTCAGAGAAGTGGAATCTGGAGTGGGAATTAGCTTACCTTACCTTACTTTGTAAAAACTTATTACAAATTGAAAGAGGAAATTAAATCTACAATCAGTTTGATCATGTGCATCAGCAGTATAGGAAACTTTCAAACTCTTCAGGTCAATCTATCCTTAAAACTCAAGGTCTAGTTCCCAACCCTGGTCCTGCATAAAGATCTCACTGCCCAGCACTTAATTTTTTTAAACCATAACACACTCACTTCAACTCACTAGTAAGATTAATCAGATGTGGACAAGCAATGGTGCAGGGTTTTTTCCCCTGCTGTTTTTACTCTGGTTTCTGCTCTATCTTGTAACTCCAGGGTGAGCCTGGAGAACCGGGACCTTCTGGAGCCCAGGGCATTCAGGGCATCCGGGGCAACCCAGGGATCCCAGGAACATCAGGTCAAAGAGGTGAAGCAGGAGACCCCGGGGAGCCAGGTAAAGAGGTAAGTGTCCTAATTCAGCTTGACCAAGATGCCGCACTGGATGGCTGCCCAGGTGTGTTGGTACACATTGTTTTATTTTTTGTTGTTAATTTAGGGTGTTGCTCTAGTTACTTAATTTTGTACACCAGAGAAGAGCTTCTAAACGTCAAGGAAGGACCTACTGAGAACTTTTTACCCACTTTTCTCGGCCCATCACTGGTTTAATTTGATGTTTTTGTAAAAGGTGCCCTTGCCTTTGGCCATAGAGCTAGGTGCAGGAGGAGAGGACCAAAAGAAGACACTTCTTTGACTACAAACATGAGGTCTTTCTACTCTATTACTGTTTGGAATGTGGAAATCCCTTTGCAATAAAGTGTTCTACTGTCAATTTGAAGGCCATTCATGACAGTTAGGACACCATCCCTCTGAACCTTTCCATCTGCACCAGCTGTCTAGGTCCTACTTTACTGACATACTGTAACTGGTGCCCTGTCCGTACTCAGTTGTCAGTACTCTCACCTTCCAGGAGAGGGGTGTCAACAGGATGGTCAAGGGACAGGATCCACACAAAGCAGCTGGACCTGGACTCTGTCTCTCTCTGTCCTGAATCATTGTTCTGTCTTTTCTCTTTATTTTTCTTTATTTTCTTTATATGTGAGCAGTGCTATTGTCCAGTTGTCCATTTCAAGGTTTTCAGATCCCTTGGGTCTGAAAACCTACTTGGCCTTAAACCTGATTCTGGTTAAGATTTAGTCCTGAAGAGAAACGGCTTACATTCCTCACTTCTGATGCTACACATTTTATATTCATTTTACTGTAGAAGTAATTATAGTCACAATGCAATAATATGTTTCGAATTGAATAACTAATTATTTTAAAGAGTGATTTTTTGTCATGTGTAGGGCGACAGAGGAAGGCGAGGAAAAAATGGTTCACCTGGCCCTCCTGGTACATCTGGCCCTCCAGGAAAAGAAGTATAGTAACAAACATATTTATACTTTACATAAGGAAATGACACAGAATACAGTATATACAGAATATACTGTATATATTAAGTTTTTTTTTTTTTTTTTTTTTTTTACAGGGGACTTTAGGTCCACCAGGACCAAAAGGCGACAAGGTAAGACGTTTATTTTAGCCACCTGTAGAGTCATCAGCAAAATATATTGGCATCATTTATGAAAAGTAGCAAAGATCACAGAAATTACACTCCTTTTATGAAGATTATTAAGCTAAAGGATTCTATAGCTCCTGGAATACCAGTTTCAAGGCAGCGCCACAATATTAATCATCCATGTAGACTTGACAGGTGGTTTGAGGGACTTTTCCTTGTAAGTGGTCTCTAACACTTCCTGATTTATGATTTTGGGATATTGATTGACGTCATGACTTCTGTTAAGGTTTAGCTCAAAAACATGTTCCTTTTGTAAAGAAATTGAGATTCAAAGGGCTCCTGCTTTGCTAGAGTGCACGAAATTGAAGAAGATTTCCTCCTCTTCCTAATAGTGTGAAGTGGACTGTAGCCTGTAAGATGTTCTTGTATTAAAAAGTCACTTTTAAAAAAAATGTCATATGTTACCAGGGCGACAGCATCCCTGGGGAGCCAGGAGAGAGGGGCATGGCCGGACTTCCAGGCCGCAGGGTAACATGGGATGGGATGGGGAAAGAAGATTCAAATGAACAGCGTAATAGTATTCTGTGGCACAGGGTTAGATGCTTTTGTACTGATTTTAGGTGCATTTTAATTCATAGTTGTTACATTTTTTTTTAATTGTAGGGCCCCAAGGGCACTCTGGGGGTCCGAGGGCCACCGGGACCCATGGTAAAAAGTTTATTTATAAACTTTGGTTTCTATAATTAAGGCATGAATGTCTATGCATTTTCTCTATGCATAATTCCTTAAGTTCTAAAACCTTTTAATTCTAAAATATTTTAATTAAATTTTATTACAGATGATTAATGCTAACACAAAATATTATGGATGTTTTCCTTGTCCAAGGGTCCCAAAGGCTTTACTGGCATAAAAGGAGAGAAGGTAAAATGACTTTGAGTTAAACTTTAAAAAAATAAAAATAAAAAAAAAAAAGAAAGAAAGAAATATTCCGTTGGTTTCATTAGTTTGCGGGGTTAATTAAAGGCTCGTCAGTTCCTTTTTGTGTGAGACTTAAAAGAGACCATGTATACAGATGAGGACACTTATTATCAGCTACATTCAGTATTCGGTTTCACATTGCTATTTAATGTACAGATTTCTAAGAAAGCATGTGTTATCCATCAGATTCAGGTAGTTGTTAGCTGTCAGTCATAGACTTGTATGAGGTAATTGTGTAACATGACCAGAACTGGGCTTAAGAAAGCCATCAGTGGGTTTGCCCCAAATTTGGTTTCTTGATCTGATCAAGAGCTTACCCGAGTTGTAACTGATATACACTATATATTGCTAGTATGAAATCATCCAACCAGTTTCTGTCTTTATTTTTCTTCAATCCTTTGCAATTTATTTTATATTAAGACTGTGATAATTATCAACATTCGTTTTTTTTTTTTTTTTTTTTTAAATAAAAATCTCTTTACTAGGGTGATAAAGGGTTACCAGGCAACCGAGGCGAAAAAGTAAGAGCCAGCTACATTCCTGAAAATCACATCATGATGATCACCTTTCACCTGGACTGCTTATTTTTTAAAACTTCACTTTCTGTTTGTTCTGTGCACAGGGGAGTCCTCTGTCCATGCCTGGGCCACGTGGATATAAAGGCACAAAAGGAAAAGCGGTATGCATGTTAGGGAAACCTGTTTTATGTGGGATTTCTTGTGCATAGTACAGAATAAAGCACCTGCCGGTGTGCTGTTATAGGAAAATAATCAGAAAAGGGGGGTGAGATGCAGCCCCACATAAATTAGGGCCCAAGCATAAGGAGCTAGGCCACCATATAGGAGCACAGCTCCTACAGTGTTGATGCTCTGATAGTGCCGAAGTAATATGAATACGATTGTTCTTCTAAGGCTTTTTTCCCCACATCCAGGGCTTTTTGGGGTCTTAACTTTCAAAAATTCATGAAGATCAGCACACAGGTTGGATTCTGCTTCTATTAGGACGCATGAGTGGCTGGGCCCATATGAGATTTTGCTGCATAGCTCATACACACAGACATGTGAAACCCATTACACATTTAAATCTGAACACATTTGAGCTGAACAATTTTCGATATGTATGTCATAGCTCTATATGAAGTCACTTATTGAGGGTTGTTTACAAAACACACCCAATGAAATTTTATATACTCCTTCTAGGGGATTTATACAATCGCCACCAAACTGAGCCATCCCGAGATGGGGCGGGTGGGGGATGATGGCGCAGGTGCTTGGGTTGATCATCATTGCTTTGCAACTATGCCGCTTATCCTTTTATATGGAGACATGCCAGCTTTATCTTATTGCCAGACCAGCCTCTTTATTTTCTTAGATAACATGACAAATACCGCAGCTGTAAAGCATTAACTCCAACTATTACAGAAAACTTCACCAAAGCAAGAATTATACATTTTTGTTGTTAAAAAACATCATGTTTTTATGTATGATATTAGGTTTAGATTATCTTGAGTTTTCACCATGCAAGTTAAGCCAAGCCTTTATTGGTCACATATACATTACTGCACAGTGAACTTCTTGTCCAGCTTGTTAGGGGTCAGAGCGCAGGGTCAGCTGTGATATGGCGGTCCTGGAGCAGGCATGGTTACGAGCTTTGCTAAAGGGCTCAACAGCAGCAGCTTGATGCTGCCGACCTTCTGATTAGTAACCCAGAGCTTAATATCTTAATATTAATATCGCATCTGGCCTTCAATCAGATCTGTATCAGGATCATCTGACCAATCAGAATAGAGAACATCTGGACTGCAGGGTTTTAAGGGTTGTAAAACAATTTGAGCATTTTATTGTTTTATACAATTTTCCTCTATATAAGGGTGAACGAGGGTCTCCAGGATTTGATGGTGATAAAGGGGAGAAAGGAGAGGATGGACCTCCAGGGGTGAAGGTGAGCTGGATGGTTATTTCTGTTTCTGGTTTTAATCTGTGTTTCTTATAGTACCACAGAGATAACAGATTATTCCTACCCAAATTACTAAGACCAGTAAAATGTATTTAAGATGATCTATACTATTCCAGAAATAGTTTATAAAGCACATGCAGCATTAATTGATTTCACCCTGTGGTACCCTTAATGACATGTTTTGAAGAATTCCCAGTATGACTAAGTGATCTGTACCTCTGCTACTATAATGCAGGGTGTGAAGGGAGAAGCTGGAATCAAAGGAATTGTAGGGCCCTTTGGAGCACGAGGACCAGTAGGACAAAAGGTTAACACTCTTTACACACAAATGGCTCTTTGGTTGTTGTTTTTTTCCCTCCTCCAACAACTCAGCCATACTGTTGACTGAACAGGATGCACTCACACTGGTCTACACCTTTGCATAAATCTTTGTCATTTATAAAACATTATTTTTAACCAAAACATAAGTGTTTATATTTAACCAAAACTTACATTTCATTTGTATCATTATACTTACAGGGAGAAGCAGGAGAATCAGGCACCAATGGAGAAGCGGTAAATCATAATGCATGATCATAGAGGTAATAAAAATATTCCATGCATATCGAACTGCAGCGTCCATAATTATATGCTTGGGCTGGTATAGGGTCGTAACGGACAGAATGGGCTGCAGGGTGAAAAAGGCGACAAGGGAGACATGGGACTGCGAGGACAAAAGGGTGAAGAGGTAAGAAACATTAACAGATATAAACTCACTTTTACAAAAGATACCCTGGGTATTTTAGGAGAAGATGCTTTGGGTTCTACAGAGCGCTAGTCAGAAGCTCAGGAACGTCTTTAGAGCGAGCAATGGGAGACTCCAAAGCTATGAAGGAGACCTTTTAAAGAGGAACACATGAGTGTTGTTGTCATGGGAACGGCCTGCCACATACCTGACCCTTACCCAATCGAGGTGGCGCTAAAGACTTTAAAAATCTAAACATTTAAAACTCTAAAAATCATGTTTATATGATGTTTTTGAAATAGCTGGTCTTATAATTAAGCAATATCACACTCAAGGTTGTACTGTTGTACTGGATATCAGCACTCCTGTGATTCGGTTGTAGGCATGAGGGCGCACTGAAGCTCTCGCAGCTGTGCTGATATTTAGTACAACAGCCTACAGTATATGTGCTTGAATGTGATATTGTGTAATTTTTATACAACAGTTTCTCCAAACACCATTTTTTATAAACAGATTATGATGTGTTTGTTTATTTAGCCAGTTGTTACCCAGACACATATTGTTCTGTGACATGGCGGAACTAATAACCGCAACTGGTGGAGCTGGCGACTGACAGCTAGCCAACGACAGTGTAATTTTAAATTCCTACCTGTACTATGTAGCCAAAAGGTGTAGAGAATAAGCCATGGAGGGGATGTGCAGTCCTGTAAATATCATTTGTTTCTATTTGTATTTCTACTTGTTTTGTTTTAGCATGTCATCTCCCTCTATTAACATTTGGGTTCTGGGGTTTTGTAGCTTCTAACTGTAAATAAAATAATACATAGCGACTTAGAAGCAATTACTAAGTAGACAGCATGTTGTTTAAGGTGACATAAAGTTATATATATTTTGAATTCCTACAACTTTTGACTCTTATTAAGCTCTAATTATTCTAATTAAACCTAATTAAGCCCTATTGACAAAATTAAAGCCAACAACTGATTAAACGAGTGGAGAAGCGTAATGGCTATACAGATGCCTTCAGACAGATGTGCTGGATAATACAATTAAGCAATAAACAATCATCCATGTTTTGTAATGCATTTTGGACCGACCTCGATTTTGGAAAAGATCAAAGTGACTTTGGAAGAGGGTTCATCACTGGACCCTGCAGTTCTGCTGTTGTTAGACGTCTAACAAAGACATCAGGAAATTGAGTGCAATGCAAATGTTTGCATCCCCTCACTTGTTTTAAATGGAAAATTAAATGAACGGATGTTTTTCCTGTGGCAAGGTACAGAATACAGAAATCATCATGAGGATCATTTTAAAAGTTATAGTCCCATAAGACTGATTTTCAAAATCTGGTACAGTTCTAACAAACATGATAATGAAAATAGGTTCCATGAAATTTCCATCCATGATTAGTTTGTCTATTAAAGCCCTCTTGTGTCTTCATGTAGGCGACAGTATATTCTGAGCCGTCTCTATTTGTTCCATGTTTTTTTTTTTTAATTAGTTCACTTGGTGATAGACTGTCTGTCTTTATACCTCCATCATGGGCAATGATTCTGTATTTTATTATACTGCATGTAACAGTAAAGAAAACTAGAGGAGAAGATGTTCTCCATTTAAATGAGAATGTAAAAGCTTTTTTTTTGTCTCTTTTATACAGGGTGAGCACGGCGAGCTCGGATTACAAGGAGACAAAGGCAACAAAGGAGAACAGGTTTATTATTATTTATATGTTGTGCATTAGATTAGATTCAGTTTTATCTTCATTGTGCAAAGTACTGTATGTGCAGAAAGTCAATAAACTGTGGCTTGGATATATTCCGGAAGTGCATAAATAATATATTTTTTTGTTTCTTTGCATTTTTAGGGTTTTCGAGGCATGCCAGGAAGGATGGGCCTCCCGGGAATAGACGGAGAACCGGTAATCATTTATATCACTTCATGTTTATCCACACCTGACATTCTATAATGTTTCATCACCGTTCCTCACACAGTCATGTAATTATACTTATATATTACTGAGTAGTGTCCATTTAATGTTAAATACAGGGCAGCATTGGCGACCCCGGCCCCCCGGGCATTCCTGGACTTAACGGACCGCTGGGACGAAAAGTGAGTCTTCAGAATCTTGGAAAGAAATCATAGCACTAAGGCAACATGTTCATTAAAGTATATTTGTATTTTATTGTTTAGGGAGAAAAGGGTGATGGGGGACTACATGGACTGGATGGTGAACCAGGGAAAAGGGGCGAGAAGGTCAGTTTTGAAATGCTGTTTAAGACACATGTTGAAGACTAGATTTTTTAAAAGGTCTGTTCATCAGGTAGATCTTAAACAGCTCATGAATAATGTTGGCATTCATACCGACTCTAAATCCAGTTTTAACATTATACAGTATCTGTCAGGATGGTGCGAAGGGAGCAGCACATGTCTCACTAATCACTCTCACCTGCGCCTCGTTATGCCTCGTTAGCAATATGTTCTCGTTTTTTACAATATTGGGTTGTACATGTTTGTTGTGTGTGTTCATCTGTGTGTCTCTTTCCTTGTATCCATACTGTAGCACATATTAATGGTTAATGTTTTTGTTTTCTTTACTATTTTGTTCATCTTGACTTTACCTTCTTACCATTTTTATTTTATTTCATCTGCATTACCAGTTTCTGACAGAATCAAACAGACCTTGGATAAAAAAATTGCATGAACACAGTGTTGTAGTGGAGTTTGCATGCTGTCCTTGTGCTTGGTGGGTTTCCTCCATGTTCTCCTGTTTCCTCCCAAGGTCAGAAGAAATGCAGATTAGGCTAATTGTTGTTTTCAGATTGCCTGTACTGTAGTGTGTGTGTGTGTGTTCATGTTCCCTGCAATGGATTGGGACCCTGTTCAGGATGTACAGTACCCTGCCTAGTCCTCAGAGTCCCCTGGAATAGCCTCCAGGCTCCCGCAATAGAGGATGAATGAATGAATGAACTAATGTTTTTCTTCAGTTGAGAAAAACGATCGTCCTGCATTTTCTGTGGTGTGTTTAAAAATACCAAACATTATTATTTGTACCCGACCACAATTTTGGATGAAAATTATGAAAAAATGTGAATCAAAGTGACTTTGGAAGAGGGTTCATCACTGGAGCCTGCAGTTTAGTGCCTAAAGTGGCATAAAGTTCAATGTAATATTTTGATCCAAGGTTTTTATTTATTTATTTATAATAAGGTTTCATTAAAAAAAAAAATTAATGCCACAAAAATGCCATCAGTCAGGTGCAAACTAGTATCTCACATTAATTTCTCACATGCTAATTTTCTCTATTTTCACTGATTTCATGCTGCATTTTGCACTTTTAGGTAGATCCGCACTTGTTTTTATTGTTGTTGTTCACTATTTATAGCCTGTTATTAATTTTAATTAATAAATTTTTTAAATACTACTTTTTTTTAAAAAATCAGATACTGTTTCTTGTCTCATGTGCAAGTCTCTGCTTTAGATGCTTTAGCTCAAGCATCCTTGATTGTTTAAATTATACATCTCTACAGATTAAACAAAAATATACGTTTGGCGCAACAGTACAGCACTGTTTTAGTGAAATTGTAACCATTTTTTCCTAAGTTGTATTTATTTTTATTCACACTATTTTATTTAGTCTTAGGTGCTTTTCTTTTTTTTTTTTTTTTTTTATACACACAAGCCTTTAAATCGTGGTTTTGGTGTAACTCCTGACTGTTTCTGCTTATCTGCAGGGACCTCCAGGTTTTCCAGGATTCTCAGGTTTTAAAGGAACCCCAGGTGCACCGGGACCCACCGGAGTTCCTGGCCGACCCGGTCCGGTCGGACCTAAAGGAGAAGTAGGACCTAAGGTATTGGTGTGCCGAAAACTGAAAATTAAATAAAATTAAATAACCATGAAAGTAATGATAACCTAGATAGTGCTTAATTTAATGTGTGTGTGTCCCGATTGTTGGTTGAAGTATGGTTTAGGTGCAGTATGTGGTGATGTATCTGATATATTATTTTAAAAACAGATTTTTAAACATATTCCCTTGTTTTAAGTTGTTGGGCTTCTCACCAGTAGGTCTCTTTAGGGAAAAAAGTGTCATCAAATAAAATATATATATAGTAATAATATTTTGATTTATAGGTTTTTGGGTGAGAATTTAGCTCCGCCTCAGGAGTATAAAGAGAAGTGGTAAATTCATATAAAGGAGGAAAGAGTAAGGCTTGTAGACACCTGTTCACTCAGTCTCATGTGTTAATCACTTTCCTCAGGGAGAGAGGGGAAGGAGAGGCAGAAGCAAACCTTGTCAGAGAGGTCTCCCAGGAATTTCTGGACATAAAGGCCTGGATGTAAGCGTTCCATAAGCTTGTTGTCTGTTCTAGAGTACACGAAGTTCAAACACCTATATTATAATCTACAGTATGTTTATGTTTTGTCAAGGGCGAGGCGGGACTGGAAGGACCGAAAGGAGAGAAAGGTGATCCGGGCCTTACTGTGAGTTACAGTCCCTGTCTCTAATAATGACTGAAGACTGTGTAAAGGATTTGATTGGAACATTTTTTATCAATCATACAGGTTACAGAGGTGAAGAACCTGGTGACCAAAGAAGTAGTGGAAAAGTGTGGTGAGTCGAACGGAAATCTGTTTATAAAGAATATAATACTTGCGCTGGTATAAAAAAAAAAATCAGTGACAGGGAGGTGTGAAGTACGGGGGAGTTATTGTTACCAACCAAAGTTTTCATCTTTCTATAAACACTCCCTGACATAGTTACATTTAATCTTGTAAAATGTACACAAAATGTGAAAAGAACTGTAATGTGCAAAAGTCATGAGTCCCTCCAATTTCTTCATATTTTGCTTCAAAGAGCCAGACTTGTATAAGAATAGTCGTTCAGGCTTTTTTTGTCTCTCATTTTCAGTCCCTGTACCTGAGCAGTGTCAGAGGAAGGATTTTTGTTTGTTAAGCCACAAAGTGACCTATAAATCATTTGAGCATAAAATAGCATCTAACTTAAGAGATGACCCAGTGAGAAACAGGTGTAGATGATGACAGATGATCAGGCTGGTGATTAGTATACTGTACTGCTGATGCTGAATGCTGATTGGATGGAACAGACGAGAGAGCAAATGAGGTCGCTGCTGAGGTTGTTACATAAACAACCATTTTTTAAATTGTATCTTCAGGCACTGAAGTCACAGTCACAGTAAAACATTTGTTCCCATTTATTTTTTTTATTCTACATAATTTATTTTCATTTAATATAAAGAAGTAAAAAACCTTTGCACAGGACTGTACGTTATAGCATCTATAAACAAACATACCTTCACCAGCCTTTCTTCGTTTCTTACTCTGTCGTGATGTATATAAAAATAAAAAAACGTAATGCTGCTTGTCATATTTTCACGACACCACAAAGTGTAATTGTTTTTGTCCTGATGATGTGGGAAAGTGTAAACTTATAGCTTTACTCCTTCCATATATGCTGAATAAATACCTTCTTCCCCCATACATCAATGTTTATATGGAGTGTCTGCTATATACAGGGAGTGCAGAATTATTAGGCAAATGAGTTTTTTGTCCACATCATCCTCTTTATGCATGTTGTCTTACTCCAAGCTGTATAGGCTCGAAAGCCTACTACCAATTAAG
>JAQQZS010000004.1:3507350-3519997 GCA_030068045.1 Platyallabes tihoni | reverse complement strand
CAGTAAGAGACGAGCACTAAGACCCAGCAGGGGAGACGATTACCCACAATTCCGCAGCGCAAGAGAGAGAAAAACCGGCTCAGTCGTGATGACGTGGTGCGTGGCATCAAAACTAGAAGCGCATGCGTGATACATGATACTCGGTGCTCGTAAACCAAGACAATGCTCGTTTTTCAAGTCAAAATTTTTTTAAAATCTTTGCTCGTCTTGCGGAACACTCGTAAACCGCGTTACTCGTATTCCGAGGTTCCACTGTATTCATATTTCTGAAACTAAAATTGGTGTAAGCTTCTAGAAGCACATGACCTATAAAAATTTTTACTTAAATTAAAGCACATTGTGTACAATTAAGTATTTTTTCCCCCAAAAAAATCGGTAGTGTCTGTAACCATGTCCAATTCATGTTGCAATATCTTAACAATTTTGCATTTTAGAATAATACACTTTTTCAGGTTCATGTCTTATGTGAAATATAAACTGGCCGAGTTTCATCTGAATGACAGTTAAGACCGTTGAAAGATTTGAATTCAAAAAAAGTTCCGGACACTACAGACATAAAAGGGCAGGAAACTGCATTCATCAAATGTGTTTCTTTTTATCTGATAAAAATATAAATGTGTAGCATATTTACAAACAAAAAACGAAGCATGGATCAAGAGATAAAGAGAGTTAAGTATTATAAAGAAAAATGGTGTTATATGATCAGATCTGAAAATTCACTTTTTCATCCAGGTGAGTTTTTAGCACCGATACCATGTTTTGGCTAAAATGGAAAGAGAGGGGAGGACAGAAAGAGGAATAAAGAAATAGATGAAGTGTGTGACAGGGAAAGGTAGCAGCCAAGCTCCTTATCTGCTCCAGGGGTCGGTGTATCCTGGCTGACCATGCGCTCTGACCTCAACTGCCTAAATGGAATATGTAAAAAAAATTTAATTAAAAGAAAAAAAAAAGCTACAGTAAGTAACGTGACAAATAACCAAATCTTAATCTTACAGTGTGGAATTTGTTTGCTAACTAGAACAAATCATTTGTCAAATTCCTGCAACAGCGTGACAAATCCGCATAATATTTGCCATTTGTGCTTGAATCAGAACACACACTCCTATGTTTTAGTACAACACTTACGTTTAACGAGTCTGATGAAAGACCTGGACAATCGGCCGTGCGCGTGGTGGATGATTTGGAACAGCAGGTAAAAACACCGCGATAAATCAATGAGTCAGTGGAGGAGCGTCTGAAATCTTATAATAGTACTGATCAAACCTGACGGGTGCCAAAAAGGGAAGCGTAACCAAATATTGAGTGGTTGGGGGGATCAACCACAAGAGTTAATTAATTCATTTTAACATATCTTCAACATTTGCTTTATCTTGGTCAGGGTCTGAGTAGAATACACTGCAGATTTAATGCGCTGAATCATACACATATACATTGAAATTTAAATTTAGAGACTAGTTCATCTACTAGCGTGTATTTGGAACTTAAAGAGCGTGATCACACACCCTGGAGCTACTGTATGAGATATAAAGAGAAGAAGAACTGAAGTATATCTGTAAAGCCCTCAAGCCAAAATTAGTACATTAAATGAATAAGATGTATCACACATCTTATTCATTTAATGTACTAATTTTGGCTTGAGGGCTTTACAGATATACTTCAGTGATATTTGCATTTTAAAAACACATGGATTCATGGATTCACTGTAAATATTTGGCATGATTTTTTTTTTTTCTTGTATTGTGTAAATCTTTTTTATTTTAAAATCGTCAGCGCCCCCACTAGTAATATTTGGTGAAGCTTTTGATGAGTGAGATAACTCACTCTGAGAAGGGTCTCAATCGAGTCCTCCATATATTCAATTCAATTAAATTTTATTTGTATAGCGCTTTTAACAATTGTCATTGTCTCAAAGCAGCTTTACACAATCAAAAAAAATATTTAAGTTTGTATGGAATGTGAATGAATCAAAAATGGTCAGATTGTCCCTGATATAGAACTGCTTTATAATCTTCTTAACCTCTTGGCAGAGGTGTCCACTCATTAGTTGAAAATATCTATTTTTTTCACACCATTAATCTTTCTAAATGCTTCAACACAACCACAAACTGTCAGTTTAAGCCCTAAAATACTGAAGTAAGGAGTTTCCTTGGTAAGTGTGCAGATGGTAGGCATTTTATATACAGAGTCGCCCAAAAGAGTCAAAAATGATCTGCACTCTGGTTATGTTGGCCACACTGTCTTATCAGTGCTTTCCATTCAAGCCTACTGTCTCCCCGGTCACTGCTGTGCATGTGTGAATGTGTTACATCAGTTCATTTGTAGCTGCGATGCGAGCGAAAGCGGACACCCCGCTTGTGATCTGCAGCAGCGTGCAGTGATTAGTGATTCATTTTCTGGGGTCTGAGGGTGTAACTGGTGTCGAAACAACTCACTGAAGAGCTTCAACAGAAGCGTTTGGATTTACATAAACACAATTTGGAGCGATATTCTAAGGAAGATGAAAGTTTCTTAAAGTGAATCATTACTGATGAGGAGACACAGATTCATCACTACGAGCCTGAGAGTTAACTGCAGAGTACGGAACAGAAACAATCACAGACCGAGAAAAAGTTCAAAAGTCAACCATCAGCGGAAAAATGTATGGCGATGTTAAAGCATCCTCCCTATAGTCCTGATCTTGCTCCGTTGGACTTTCACCGGTTTGGTCCCCTGAAAGCAGCCCTACAAGGATGAAGATTGACTTCTGATGAAGAAGTGGAGGAAATTGAGGTTGGTTGTGCCTTTGTCAGTGGATCTTTATAAATCTTCATTTTTCAGTTGCTCCACAACACTTTTCTAAGTAATAAGACATCGGTGTTGTTTGTGATGTGCTTGCCACGTTTCCTGGTTAAAAAGTCCATCGCAGACTTGAGGCAGCTTCCCGATCCAGCCATCAGAATGATTGCAAAAGTGTTCATTTACCCTTTTATGGAAACCTTTACATTGTGTGTATGTATGAAAACGTGTCTTGTGTGTAGACACCACACATCTAAATGAGAGCGCTGTAGAGTTGTGAACTGTTTGACCATAGAGTGACCGTACAGGGACCGCCATGCCCATGGGTGATCATTAAAGCAGCCTTTTGACCTAACGAGTCTTCTTTTGGATGTTCTTTAATTACAAAACCCCTTAATTGCTGTTCATGTTGATGGACTACACAGCAAATAGACCTCAGAGGTTCTAAACGATTAAACTGAGCCTAACACTGAGTTTGCCGTAACGTCGCTTTTTATATACTATTCCTAATTCCTGTCACTAAATGTGAAGCATTTATTGGTTTTTAATAATTGAAAGTAAAATAATCTAAATTTGAATGAGGACATGATTTAATACTAGGAATGGGAAAATGTATTGGAATTTCAAAATATCGTGACACATAAATGGCACAGTGGTCACATGACATGTATTGTGGTCGTCAGTTACTTTTTTGTTTTTGCTGAATAATAATAGAACAGAAGTGAATAGACATCCATGGACGTCCATATACAGGGTTTTTCCTCTCTTTCTCCATAATTTATCAGCAGAAGCGCTATCGGCTTTTTTTTCTCGCCTGTTCAATTCAATGAAAATGTCATTGTTGCAAAGCAGCTTTACAGAATCAAAAGAAAATGATGGGAATGTGTATGAAATGTGAAAAATGTATACTTATGAATCAAATTGTCCTGAACAAAAAATGTCCAGCCCTCTGCTTGGCTGAAGAAAAACAAAATTAAGACTTTGGAGTGGCCTAGTCAAAGTCCTGACCTGAATCCAATTGAGATGCTGTGGCAAGGCGGTTCATGCTCGAAAACCCACCAGTGAGGCTGAATTACAACACTTCTGCAAAGATGAGTGAGCCAAAACTCCTCCACAGCGCTGTAACAGACTCATTGCAAGTTATCAAAAACGCTTGATTGCAGTTGTTGCTGCTAAGGGCGGCCCAACCAGTTATTAGGTTTTTAAATAAAAAAATAATTAAATTTGTTTGATGATCTGAAACATTAAAGTGTGACAACCATGCAAAAAAATAAGAAATCAGTAAGGGGGAAAACACGTTTTCACATCACTGTATATCCTGATCAGCCATAATATTAACACATTAACATTGATTTTCAACTATACACAAGTAAAACGAGGCTCATCCTTGCACCCAAAGCTTGTCCAGCAAACTTACCCTTTGTCAAAAACCATGTTTTCATCATAGACCCCGGCTCTGTTTACTAAATGGACATCAGTTTGCTTCCTATTTTTAATGAAGAAGGAAAGGTTAGCAAACTTGTTTTTGACGTTGTTACTGATGTGTTAAATTAATTTCCCAAACTAAAATGTCACCATGCTCACGGTATCGGTTAGTGACTCATTCTTGCTGTAAAAAGATGGAGACTGTTGCTGCAGGAAAGCTGATAATGTTTAAAGAAAATATAGTAAAGTTATAAAAATAAATAAATAAAATGAAGTTTTTACATGCTTTCAAGCCAGAAAGTTTACTATTTTAATACTTAATGTAATACATCTCAGCAAGTACTTGTTTTTTTTCCATAGGGAAATAATAATGTTAGATTTACAGTGGAACTTCGGATTGCGAGTAAAGCGGTTTGCAAGTGTTCCGCAAGACGAGCAAAGATTTTTAATACATTTTGACTTGAAAAACGAGCATTGTCTTGGTTTACGAGTACAGAGTATCATGTATCACGCATGCGCTTCTTGTTTTGATGCCGAGCGTCACGTGATCACAACTGAGCCAACGGTTTTTCTCTCTCTTGCGCAGCAGAATTATGGGTAATCATCTCCCTGCTGGGTCTTAGTGCTCATCTCTTACTGGTATAATCAACATCCACTGTGACCACGTGTGTGCACGTAAAACATATTTTATTTTGTGTTTGAAAGCGCGTGTGTACAGCGTGTGTGTACTGTTTCTTATAACACACATGTGTGTTCGCGCGTGTAAAGCAAAAGAAAGTCTCATTAGAGGGTAAAAATCCATTTTCTCCCTCAGTCTGTCGTTATTTGTGTGCGGCGTAATTTGACACTGTGCCGGTTAACACTCTCTCTCTCTCTCGCCTTAAGTGTGTGTGTGTGTGTGTGTGTGTGTGTGTGTGTGTTATGTGTGTGCCTTATGTGTGTGTGTTTCTCTCTCTTGCGCTGCGGAGTGTGTGGTTTATGTGTGTGCGCGCACGTAATTTGCACGTAATCTGCTTCACGCACACACACAAAGACACTAAAGGACACACACATAATGAACACACTCTGCAGCACAGGAGAGAAACACACACACAGACATACACAGCACCTGCGCGCATAAACGGAAACACTTATCTGTCGGGATTTATTTTTACTTTTTTTTAAAGGTAAAGTGCAGGTTAATTTGTTTTATGTTTACTTTATATTTTGTGTTAATTATTTTTATGTATTTATTTTTTGGGGCGGTGGAACGAATAATTTGAATTTCCATTATTTCCTATGGGAAAATTTACTTTGGTTTACGAGTGTTTTTTTAATACAAGTCCGCTTTCGGAACGAATTATGCTCGTAATCGAAGGTTCCACTGTACATTGTTAAATCCCTGTTAATATTATATTTTGTTGTTTTACAGTCAGAGTAGCTTAGGTTAATCTTGTCTCTTTCAGCTGCATTTTTTTTGCACTGGATTCAAAAAATTTCACTTCACTGACCTGAGACACTTCCCACATCTTTCACATTCAGTAGATTTTTCATGTTTGTGTTTTTATTGGTATATTGTTTTTGCACCTGAATCCCCTATTTTATCATATAGCACATTTTATTTTATTTTCATACAATTTCTGTCTGGATTTCTGTCACGTGATTCTAATTTTCAAACTTTATTTTCTTCACGTATACCTTATGACGTGTTCAGTTTGAGGCCAAAGCATTGTAAAATGTACATATTCACATATTACTCAGGTACTACTCACGTGAAAAAATATACACTCCCTGGCAAAAAAAGGCATGCTTTCTAAGATTTAATTCAGTCAACTTTATCTTTGTTTACAGCACACAATGTGGTGGCCAGTTCATAATTGATTACTCATGCTTCCAGAACCACTGAAGTTTCCAGTGACATCAGGGAAGAAAACCTCCATAGATGTGATAATCTGGTCATTCAGTACATTCTGGTCATCAACTGACTTTATTTTATTGCTACATAAGGTTGCTGAGTCTAGACCTGAGCAACTGAAGCAACCCCAGATCATAACACTGTCTCCAGAGGCTTGTACAGTGGACACTATGCATGATGGGTGCATTACTTCACGAGTTTCCCTTTTTACCCTGACACGCCCATCGCTCTTTAACATGGTCAATCTGGACTCATCAGATCACATGACCTTGCTCCCAAGTCCATTCATTATGCTCTTTAACAAAACCCAAGCCTTTTTATTTTCTGATGAGTCTCACTAACAAGTGATTTTCTTATGGAAACACAGCTGTTTAGTCCAAATCCTGTGAGTTCTGTGTGTGTGTATGGGGGGGGATGATCTAACTTTCCCTATTAAACATGCATCTGGTTTTTACTGTTGATTTTTTTACCATGCAACTTCATCAAGTGTTTAAGTGATTTCCATTCATGATTGTTTTCTGACCACATTTCTTCCACAAAGTTGATGGTTCAACACTATCCTTCCAGACTTTCGTAATATCTTGAAGTGTTCTTAACCCAGATACATTCATTGTACTTGCAGCCCAATAATCTGACCCTACTGAAATGGCGACCTTTTTTGGCCATGCAGTGTATGATGGAGTGATATATATATATATATATATATATATATATATATTTGAGTATGTTATCAAAAGGATTGCACAATTAGATCTAATCAGTATATAATTAAGACCGTAAATTAAAAATAAAAACAATGCTATGAATAAAGTTTAAATAAAACGATAGATAGATAGATACCTCGGACTTGATTATGTGACTAAGCAAGAAGGAGAAGTAGTTTAAACTCCATTAACTCCATCATTACACTCGGTCACGCGCTGTTGTGTGAACTGTGCACGTTCCTGGACACCGCGCTCGAATATTTACAGCAATTTGGGACGCGTGTGACGTTACTGCTGGTGTAATCGGGCTGTGCTAAATAATGGCACCCCGCCGCGTGGACTCTCCGTCCGTGCGCCATCTGCTTTAGTGTGAGTGGAGGGAGCGCGCGCTGCGCATTAGCCAAACCGAACTTTGTGCTGCGCGCGACTCTGACTTTTAGCGCCTTCAGATCTTTCTTCTGTTCTTCTCGTTTTTACCTGATTCTCCTAGAGTCGCTTGGGATCTGGGTTTTGTTTTATTATAATTCTTCAGTTGATCAGATTTTGGAGCCTTATCGAAGCGCAGAAGCAGGTACATAATAATAATAATAATAATAATGATTTTAATAATAACTAGTTTGTGCGTGTTTGCGGACAAGCCGAGTCAGACTGAGGCGCTGCAGTTTGCTGATCTCTGATTACTTGTACCAGACTGTACATAATGAAAGTAGTGCATTATAAAGTTTGTTAGCAGTAGTTTATGGCTTTAAATCATTTTGCGCATCAGTTAAGATTGTTTATGTCTTTATATGTTAGTGACATGATGCTGAAGCATGTTAGGAGTAGTTTATTGTTCTTGTCTGTTTTTGTCTTTATGTGTTGGTGACATGCTCGTGGCCAGGTTTGTGGATAAACCTCCAGTGTTGTAGCATCATTTCTAGATCTACACGTGTGTGTGTTTGTGGCCGACAGGAGAGCAGAAGGAAGATGCAGCCGCTAAGGACGCTCCTCCTCGTACTGGCCGTGCTCTGCACTCCGGTCTCCAGCCTCTGCCTGCGCGACACCTACGACGCCGACTCGGGTCTGCTCTGCGACCACGACGGCGAGCTGGACAGGGAGCACGTCGTGAACGCGCCGTACGTTGCCGAGGACGCGCCCGAGGAGGAGTCGCAGTCGGAGGAGTCTCGGGAGCGGCGGACTTTACCCGGCTCCAGCTACAAGTTTCTGAGCCACACCCTGCTCAGGAGCAAGCTGTACGGCCACGGCGCGAGGAGTGACCGGCGCAGCAGGGTGACCCTGTCCCTGGACGTGCCAACCAACCTGATGAACGCGCTCTTCGACATCGCCAGAGCCAAAAGCCTGCGCGCCAAAGCTGCGCACAACGCGCGCCTCATGGCGCAAATCGGCAGGAAGAGGTGAAGCTCCTGCGCGCTCCACCGCCTTTTTACTTATTGATTGATTGATTGATTTATTAAGTGTGTGTGTTAATTAACATTATTTTATTGCCTCACGTATTAGCAATAAGCACAGCACGGACATGTCGAGTGAGTGTATAAATCTGATCCGAGGACATTCTGGAACGCTTTACGTGGCTCTTCGTGAATAAATTATTTTTTAAAACATCACCAGCATCTGTATATGGTTTGTATATATAAATATTCATAACAAAAATGCATGTTGACTTCTTTAATAAGATGATAAAGATAAATGATCTGTCCTTGTGTAGGAATAGAGTGCAGCAAAACAGTATCCATCCATCAGGAATAAATAAATAAATAAATAAATAATAATCCAGATGTTTTTATATATAAATAAATAAATAGGTAGATACAGTATATGTTTAACTTCCTTAATTATGTAGATAAAGCAACATTCTTGACATTCCTATATAGGAGCTGGTATTAGAGATTTTACAAAGCTACAGTGTCTATCTAGAACTAGATAAAGATAGAGAGAGGGCACAAAAGTTTTTGAGTTGATTTACATTGAATATTTCCTTAAGTAAAGGGTTAATCTTTGTAAACAAAGTGACCAGGTGATGGCACAAAATGATGACTCTCACACATTCACCTTGTCACTTTATATATATATATATATATATATATATATATATTATAATGTATAGCTTACCATGGATTAATATGTTAAAACACACATCACTGTTAAAACACACATTTCTCCTGCATCATATCTGCTGTCTAAAGTCTCAGAAAAAAATGGGACTGAAACCTGTTACTGTGCTGGTGCCACAAGTGCACATCCTTTCTTGCTTACAGTACAGGGAAACCTGGATATAATTTTATGATGTTATATTAAAGTTTTTAAAAAGGTATGAATGGAATTGAAAAATAAAGTGTATTAATCAGCCTTAATTAGAAAACATGGTTCACTGGTGCACTTTTAACTATGAATACTTTAAAGGTACACACCACATGCACTTTTCACAGGAAAAAACATGGACAGTTTGAGAGCAAAAACAAGACTCATTTTGGGCAAATTACTGGTACCAGACAGACAAGGTTATCTATAATAAAACTTATTAAAATATAAATAAAAATTATGATACGTTCTTCTGTTAGAAGCTTTGGACTAGCATTGGTTTTGCTGCATGTGTGAGCCGTGATGCATTTCAACATTGAAAAATGAGCAGAGAGTTGAGAGAGAATTGAGAGACATGTGATGGACGTGTACTGTGCAGGAAGCTGTTGCGTGAAATATTGAATGTGGAATGTCAAAAAAAGGAAATACTGGCATTTGTGCTTTTTGACACCCATGTGACTCAAAGAAACAATACACACTATAATTTCTAATATCTTGTAATACTTTTTGCTTTAGAAAAATTTAGAAAAACTCATTTTGTTCAAAACTGTCAAAATTAAGATATTTCATATTGCTGACAAACTGTTCGGATACACGCCAAAGGTACCAGAGATATTGTGGAAAAAGTTTAAGAAAGGAGGATACAACACTAGCGACATGTACAGCTTAGTAACCTTTGTGCGAAGTGTGAAGACTCCTATCAATAGAGTGACCCAATAAACTAAAGATTTTGTTTATTGAAGGGATTTTTTAAATGTTATACACATATCATAATTGACTGTTAATAATAAAAATGACTAGTATTATAAATACTGTAAAAAAAAAAAAAAAGACTTTAGATGCTAAATATAAAGATTCTGAGTCAGATTTTTATTTATTTATATATATATATATTTTTTTTTATTAACCCTCCTATTGTCTTTTATCATTTTGACCCCATTCAATGTTTAAAGTCTTAAAATAAATGACTGAAAAAATGTTTTTTGCCTTATATTCAGTGATTTTAATACATAAACTTGGGTAACAATTTTAATTAAGATAATTTTCTGGAGGTTGAAATTTCTGGGGTCAAATTGACCCCAAGGAATAAACATGTTAGTTAATTTGAAGGTAACAGGAGGGTTAAGCAACATTATGTTCACCTGCCTTGCGGAAGGCCCGGGTTTAATTCTCACCCAAAGCCCAAACCCCAGCCATTGGATGCACTGCCGGTCCCAAGCACGGATGAAATGGCGGGTTTCATCAGGAAGGACATCTGGTGTAAAAACCTGTGCCAAGTTGTGTGCAGATCAGATGGTTCGCTATATTACGGTGACCCTTCAACAGGAGGAGGTCAAAACCTAAAAATGGTGCAATGCTGAGCATGGGCAATAAAAGTTTTAGTGAGCTTCAGTCATGTGCAAGTCATGTTTTAATGATCTTCAAATGAGATCTTTAAGCAAATCTTGACAATCCCTTGAAAGGTAGTGCAAGAATGTTAGAAAGCTTGTAAAACTGCACACATCGTTCATTTGCAAACTAGCAAGTGTTCCATGATATAAATCAGTTGAATTTTATTTGTACTGTATAGCATGTTAAACAACAAACATTGTTACAAAGCAGTTTTACAGAAAGATATAAATTCCCGTTATGAATTTTACATTTATAAGTTTATCCCTAATAAACAAGCTAGGTAAGGCCATAGAGGCAGGGAACACCTCCCTGAGACGACACAGGGAAGAAAGCTTCAGAGGAACCAGATTAAAAAAGAAACCCATCCTCATCTGGGTGAAAACAGACAGCGTGAGTGTAACTAATTCCCTTCTATAACTGTGTGCAAAATCATTACAGCTGCAGTGAAAATAGGAACATAGCAATCTACTGTATGATCAACTCTGAAATCATTATAGATTGTTTTGGTGACGCTATAAACAGTTCAGTGATCGAAACTTGAGTGCTAAACTGTTCTTAACAGTTGCAGTCCTAATCCTATAGCAATCGTAATTTAGAGTAATTATTAAATTTACAGTACCAGTCAAAAGTTTGTACACACCTTTAAATTCAATTTTATAATCAAGTGTATTTGCAAAACCCATCAAGCTCCATGATGAAACTGTCTCTCATGAAGACCTTCCCAGGAAACCAAGACTAAAACGTACCGCTGCTGCAGAGGAGAAGTTCATTTAGAGTCACCAGCCTCAGAAATCACCAATTAACAACCAGCACCTCAGATTAGAGCCGTTTTGAAGGATTTACTTGTTATTCTTTTTGTTTTAAAAGTTTGTTACTTCATTAATGTTGTTTTTTGTTTTAAAGCAACTTGTAAACTTCTTGCTTTGAAAGGCGCCACACGTAATTAAAATTTTAATTGACTTGATTTGAGAAAGCTAAACATCTCCGCTTTGGATGAAATTAAATGCAAGTCAAAAATCAAGTGTAGTGGTTAGCACTTCGGCCTCTCGCCTTCAGGGTGGAGGGTTCGATTCCCTCGGGTCAGTGTGCGTGGAGTTTGCATATTCAGTGTGCCGGGTGGATTTCCTCTGGTTACTTCAGTTTTATCCCACAGTTAAAAGAAATGCGGTGTAGTCTGACTGGCCTGTCCAAGTTGCTCCTAGTGTATGATTGGGTGTTCCCTGCGATGGGTTGGTACCCCAGGGTTTGGGCAGTCTCCAGATCCCCTGCGATCCCATCAGGATAAGAGATGTAGGCAGTGGATGGATGGATATGTTCTATGTGGAGCTGTATAGGCGTGGCCAACTCTGGTCCTCAAGAGCCGCAGCCCCGGAGGATACCAATTCCTCCACTCCACCCTCATCTAAGGTGGTATCTTCCAACTTCCAATTGACTGAACACTCCTGATCCTGATACAGATAATCAGCCATATTTCATTCTTCTGCTCTTTAAGAATAATATATATAATATATAACCAGTCTACACACACCTAAGTGGAAATGGTTTGGTCAGACTCTTAACTGGGAGTGTGTAATGTCCTGATGTTTGTCAAAATAAATAAATAAATGCATAAGAAGAAAAGGTCAAGGGTGTTAGGGTCACAGTTTAGAAACAGGGAAAGATGAGGGGATGTACTGTAGGTGAGTGAGTATAGGACTATGTTAATTTACCTTTGTAACACTGCATATAATTTAATTTTATAATTTTATGTTACCATAGGTAAGGCAAAAGTTAACTCTTTGAAAACTTAATGTAAACCAACTAAACATCAAATAATATTAACCGTCTTATTTATAATAAATAAATACTTTAAAAAAATTCCCAACTCTTGAAGCATTGCATTTGTTTGTTTTCATAATTGAATTTCCAGTAAAAAAGTTATTAACAAAACAATCCTATACAGTATATAACATTTTTATGTTATGTGTGTGGTGGGGGATATGATATGATATGAACACTTTCCCTCACCTGGTGGCAGGTGTTTGTGTGTGAGTGTGTGTGTGTATTTGTCGTATAATGTGTCACTGTCCCTCACTTGTTGTGTGTGTGTGTGTGTGTGTGTATTTGACATATAATGTGTAACTGTCCCTCACTTGTTGTGTGTGTGTGTGTGTGTGTGT
>JAQQZS010000004.1:3490828-3507253 GCA_030068045.1 Platyallabes tihoni | reverse complement strand
TTTATTGAGTTTGTTTACGACATGAGATGAGATGAGATGAGATGAGATGAGATGATATGATCTGGACCCTCAGTCAGGAAGTGCAGCTCTGCCTCTATTTTATTGCACACTCACAAACGCTTATTTCAGACTTTTATTTTGAAAGACCTCCCGCCGGCCGCCATCTTGGATCTCCGGGATCTTTTACTGCAGCAGCTGACGTGGAGCTGAGACTCGTATAGAGTGAGAGTGAGACCGAGACGCTGAGTTCTCACACTTATTATCCTCAACATTCCTTAAAATGATCAAGAAATTTGATAAGAAGGACGAGGAGGCGGGTGAGAACTCTGTTTAATTCGTTTTGCTCGTTTTATTCTGCGTTGTTGGTTTGAGACAAATCGGTATGCAGTGTTTTAGACGTTAGCTTAGCTCAGTGCGATGCTAGTTCAGCTAATTAGCTAAGATTTCTCTTTTAGTAAAAACCTTCTTCAGGTTGTTAATGTTAACAATATTAATGTCTTATGCGCTTGGGTACAAACAAATAAATGCTCTTCTATGGTATATATTCTGTATCTAGCTAACTAGCATTGTCACAACCAGCTATAACTTATTTATCATATGCTTTTAACTGAGTCAACTGGATAAATAACTTGTACATTATTAATCTGACATTATTATTATTATTACTATTATTATTACTCCTACACATGAAGTGTGATTTTATTTCTGCTTGATCATGTGACACGTCATAGACTCTACAGTAATCTATTACCAGTCTAATCTCACACTGACCATCACTTATTGTGTGTGTGTGTGTGTGTGTGTGTTTTCACAGGAAGTGGCTCGAACCCTTTCCAGCACCTGGAGAAGAGCGCTGTCCTGCAGGAGGTGAGGGGAGACAGACAGACAGACAGACAGACTCGTGTCCCCTAGATCAGTCTAATGTGGGGTTTTTGACTGGTTGGGGTTTTGGATTAGGATTTGAGTTGGTGTCTTTTTATTGACTCTGGTGTTTGAGTTGTTCTATTAAGTTTTTTTTTTTTTAATAAAATCTGATTTAGATTATTTTTACCTGCTGGGTTTGGTGTTTTTAGTGTTTGGAGTTGGATTTTCGAGTTACAGTATATTGCATTTTTTTTTTATTAATTTGTGTGTTGTGATATATTTTTTGAGTTGTTGGAATTTTTTTGTGTATTGTTTTTGAGTTGTATGAGTTTTGTGCATGTGTTTTTTTTTTTTTATTTTAATTTTTTTTTTTTTTTAGTTGTTACACAAAGCATGATTTGGATCTGTTTTAGTTGTAGTTATTTTATGTGTATTGAAGTATTTGAATGGTGAGTTTAAATTTGTTGTGTTTGAACTGTTGTATCAGAGTTTTGTGCAGGTGGATTTGTAGGTGGTTTTTTTTTTTTTTAGTTTCTTTTAGGTTTTTCTTCTTAGTTTGGTGTTTTGCAAGGTTTGGAGATGGAATTTTGAGCTCTATTACATTTTTTGAGTTGTTTTATTTATTTTGTTTGTTATATTAAGTTTTGTTTAGTTGTTTGGATTAGTTTTTGGTGTTATGCTTAGGTTTATTGCATTTTAATTTATTGTTTTTTGACAGGTTAAGTTCTGTTTAGGTAGGTTGGTGTTGAAACTGTTTTTACTATTAAAATAGGTATTAAGTTGTCAAGTTCAGGTTTTTGACTTGTAACTTGAGGTGATTTTTGAGTTGGTTTTGAAACATGAACCTGTTTTTTAGTTGTTGAGTTTGTAGTTGTTTGGAGTTGGGATTTTTCGAGTTATCAGATTTATTTTGTTTGTTACATTTAGTTTTTTTTTTTTCCTTTTATTCTAAAGTTGTGTAGTTTAGAATTTAAAGTTCTTGCGTTTTCAAAATATGGACCTTTTTAAATTCAATTAAATTTTATTTGTATAGCGCTTTTAACAATTGACATCGCAAAGCAGCTTTACACACTCAAAAGAATTATTTAAGTTTTATTTAATTATTTAAAGGTTTTTGAGTTGTTGGACTTGGTATTCTGTGTTGTTTTGGGGGTTATATGGCCTTTTTAAAGTTGTTGAGGCTGGATTTTTGAGTCGTGAAATTTTTTTTATTAAAAGAAATTCCAAGGTTTTATCAATAGGTACTTTTGGGTTTTGGGAAATTTTGGGTGGATGGAATTGGTGGATTAGTGTTTTTTCGGGGGGAGGGTTTGTGACTTAGGTGCCTCGGTGAGTTTAGTTTTTTTTTTGTGTGTGTGTGTTATTTGAGTCGAGTCCACCTTTGTGACAGACCACATGGTACCGTGTTGTGTAATACTCTGTACATATTTGTATTGTTGTATAGTTTGGTCAGCTAGGGTTATTTTTTTTCCACGTAACACAGCTAACAGCAGCTTTCAGGCAGTCTCTCAGAGTTTGTGTCTGTTGTGTGCGTGTGCCAGAGCAGTGTTAGTGATCAGTGTGTGTGTTTTCTCACAAGGCTCGCATTTTCAACGAGACTCCCATCAACCCACGGAGATGCCTCCACATCCTGACAAAAATCATCTACCTGCTCAACCAGGTGAGTGATCTGAACTCACTAACACGTTTCCCTCAGCGTGTGTTTCGTTCTCTCTGAGGTGTTTGTGTCTCTCCGTCTCTGTGCAGGGTGAGCACTTTGGAACCACAGAGGCGACTGAGGCCTTCTTCGCCATGACCAGGCTCTTCCAGTCGAATGATGTAAGTGTCGCTGTGTTAAGTTTTCACTCACATTTATTCTAACAGATTATTTATTATTATTATTATTATTATTTTAACTTTTCTTTCCTTGTTTGTGTAGCAAACCCTGAGAAGGATGTGCTACCTGACCATCAAGGAGATGGCTAACATTTCAGAGGACGTCATCATCGTTACGAGCAGGTCGCTGTCTCTCAGGGTCACATGATGTGTGTGTGTGTGTGTGTGTGTGTGTTGACTGCTGAGAAGCTTTAACCTTACGAAACCTGTTTTTATGTGTGCATTTAGTCTTACCAAAGACATGACCGGTAAAGAGGATGTGTACAGAGGCCCTGCCATCAGAGCTCTCTGCAGGATCACTGACGTGAGTCCAACGTGTCTTCATTGCACGTTTAATACATCAGCGCTTTCTCTCACTTTCTTCAGTATAAAGTTTTTGTTTGGTTTATTTATTTTTAAATATATGGGTTAGAAATGATCCTCACTCTGGTTATATTAAAACTTCTGCACCGTCTCATCAGAGCTTTCAGTTCAAGGCTGCTGTCTCTCCAGTCACTGATGTTCAGGTGTGAATGTGTTACATCAGTTCATTTGTAACATGAAATGAGTGTTTGGATTTTCTGCAAATACAATCTGGAGCGATACTGTAAGGAAGGTGAAAGTTTCTTAGAGAGAATCATCCCTGGATTCATCACTACGAGCCTGAGAGTAAACGGCAGAGTTTACAGGAACGGAAACGTCTTCAGTCACCGACCAAGAAAAAGTTCAAAATTCAAAACCATCAGCTGGAAAATTCATCAAAGCTTACAGTTTTCTGGGATTCTCTAGGGCCAGAAGTATTGGAACATTATCAGGAAAAAGGTTCAACAATCCACGGTGCTCGTTACGGTGAAGAGCTGAAGACTAAACTTCAGATTAAACACTTTTGCCCACACCATCGACACTTTGAGGTGTTAACACGTCCTCCCTATAGTCCTGATCTCTCTCTATCAGACGTTCACCTGCCCGCGTCCCCTGAAAGCAGAACTACAAGGACAAAGATTCACTTCGGATGAAAAAGTGAAGACGGTGGTGCATTCGTGTCTCGCAGCTCAGCCGTAAACAAGCTTGTGGACAGACGGACAAAGTGTATAGAAAAAAACAATTTATATAAATATATACATAAAAAATAACTAGCAGCCAGAACAGGATCAATGTCTAAATAACAAACTACAAAAAAAAAAAAAAAACAAATCCTGATGTTGGAACAAAACATACATTTCCTTTTAATTATTAAGGGATCAAGTAATTTATACAAGATGCAGAATAGGGCACTGAAAGGCTACACACACATTTTTACTGTAAGAGAAAATTCACCACAGTGTTCATCATCATGTACAACCCTTAAGTCCATTAAACATATTTTATCAGACTGTAATAATAGTTTTAAAGTTTTATAGAAAAAATTCATCGTAAACATCTTATCTAGCTTTAATATCGAAAAACAAAAACTGACCCTAGCCATGACTATAGCCGTAGAAGAAAATAAAATAAAAAAGCAAGAAAAATGATGCGTTTGTCTCTTCTAAACGTTAATTAAAATTAATTCTGCAGCCAGAGTGCGAATTGTTTTTGACTCACCCTTGTACTTCATCTTCAATTAAAAAACACCATCCTGTTATATGAGACTTTTATGAACATGGTTTTATGCATTACTCACACACATCATGTCTCTATAGACATTTTTACATTAATAGAAATGTATTTATTTATTAATTTACTTAAATTAAAAACTTCATGTCATAGTTGTAATGCTATGAGTTAACAGCCCTCGGTGCCGGAGCGGAGCTCATATTTCTGGATGAGGAATACAAGTTTGTTTTAAAGGTCTGTCGATGTTGCCATGATGTTTATGGGATATATTCGGTTGTCTTGTAGACCACCATGCTGCAAGCCATCGAGCGCTACATGAAGCAGGCCATCGTGGACAAAGTGCCCAGCGTGTCCAGCTCTGCTCTCGTCTCTTCTCTGGTAAGTCGGAGGACAGACACCTGATTTAAGTCATGATGTCTGAGTGATGAGCTCACTGTGGGTGTGTGTTTGTGTTTTCTTTCAGCACATGGTGAAGATGAGTTATGATGTGGTGAAGCGCTGGGTGAATGAAGCTCAGGAGGCAGCGTCCAGCGAGAACATCATGGTGCAGGTCGGGCAAGCGGCTAATCCTTCTACTTTTTCTTATTATTAATTAAAAACAAACAAACAAAAAAAACTCCTTACACTTTGCACTTTGCCTCACAGTACCACGCCCTGGGCCTGCTCTACCACCTGAGGAAGAACGACCGCCTGGCCGTCACCAAGATGCTCAACAAGTTCACCAAGTCGGGTCTGAAGTCTCCGTTTGCGTACTGCATGCTGATCCGCATCGCCAGCAGACTGCTGGAGGAGACCGAGGGAGGGTACGGCACATTTAATCTCAATACTCGAAGTGTGTGTGTGTGTGTGTGTGTGTGTGTGTGTGTGTGTGTTTTAATGCTCCATACAGTCTTACTTTATTTCACTTCTCGTTCAAATGCAGCATTCAATGATACTGTACTGCCTGCTAATGTGTGAATGGTTTAGAGCACCACCTGCGGGATTACAGAGGAACTGCAACATTTTACCGCCCCATATCGTTTAAGGAATTATGTAAAACATTTTTTTACTTGAAGTCAGTATTGTGATACATAATCGCCACACAAAAGTTTCACCATACATCACTGAATCGAGTTTTATTTTATTCTACACACCTGTGTGTTCTCTCACAGACACGACAGTCCACTGTTTGACTTCATCGAGAGCTGTTTAAGGAATAAGCACGAGATGGTGGTGTATGAAGCAGCCTCGGCCATCGTCCACATGCCCAACTGCACCGCCCGAGAACTCGCCCCCGCCGTGTCTGGTCAGTGTCTAAACTTTTACCATAACTCTGTGTTCTTGTTCGTTTGTTTTCATGACTGATTGCTGATACATGTACATGTTATTATTATAATTTTTTTTCCTTCAGTGCTTCAGCTTTTCTGCAGTTCCCCAAAAGCAGCACTGCGTTACGCAGCCGTGAGGACCCTCAATAAAGTGAGTCTGTTTCCATGTCTGTAATTTTCTCATGTTTGTGCAACAATCATTTCTCATGATCTAATGTTTGTCATAATTTCAGATATTATTTTTTTTAATATATAGAACAATGTTCTCAGGTCAGGACCATATTTGGGACTTGGATGTTCAATTTAAATAGTTTTTGAAAGTAAAACAAATCATCTATTAACTATTTAGACAGTTTCATAATTTTTAGCCACAGTATGTACAGTACCTATATATAAAATTAGAATTTGATACCAAGACCAAATATGATAAAAAAATGCAAGCAAACTGTTCTTACAATATATATTTTTCTTGAAAACAAAACAGATGCAATAAGTTAAACATAATTAATAAATATAGAGGTAAACAACAGGACTATTTACACACGTATTTATGTGGAATTTGTTCCACCATTTAAATGGCCCTCTAGTGGGCAAAATATGTATAGCAGTACGTTAACTACATTTCTTCTTTTAACGATTGCTGTCCCTCTCTCTCTCTCTCTCTCTCTCTCTCTCTCTGTCTGTCCATCAGGTGGCGATGAAGCACCCATCTGCAGTGACTGCTTGTAACCTAGACCTGGAGAACCTGATCACTGACTCGAACCGCAGCATCGCTACCCTGGCCATCACCACGTTGCTGAAGACGGGCAGCGAGAGCAGTGTGGACCGGCTCATGAAACAGATCTCCTCCTTCGTCTCGGAGATCTCCGACGAGTTCAAGGTCCATAACCTGGGAAATCATAAACCCGTGTCAGTGTGTAATGTCTTAACGAGGTGTCTAATGTGTGTGTGGTTTTTTTTTTTTTTTTTTTTTTTCTCCCCTCAGGTGGTGGTGGTTCAGGCCATTAGTGCCCTGTGCCAGAAGTACCCCAGAAAACACAGTGTGATGATGAACTTCCTATCTAACATGCTCAGAGATGATGTGAGTCTCATGCAAGGGATTATGGGGCAGAAAGGGTTTTACGCAAAAATTTGTGCGACCTTTGTACGCTGGGTTTACAAATGGTATTTATAAGATGAAAAACTGATGGTGTTTGGATTGTCTTAATGTCTTACAATACAGCCACTTTTAAAAAAAAGTTTTTTTTCCCCCAACATATTTACATTGTAACAGGTTGTTTTTTTTTTGTTGGGGGGTGCACAAACTTTTGCTTCAGAAGCCCTTGTGGTTCATTGGATTTTTTAAGTAGCAGAAATTTTTATTTAAAATTTTTTTTTTTTTTTTAAATCTTTACTATTTATTTATTTTTTATAATTAATAAAAAAAAAAAAAAAAAAAATATATATATATATATTTATAATAAAATATTATATATATATATAATTTTCACTTTTTTATTATTATTTTTATTTATTGAAGTAATTTATTGAAGAAATCAGTAAAACTAGCTATATTTATCTTAACTAGCAGTAAAAGAAATAGTTATTTATATTAATTATTTTATTTATATCCTGACCTGATTTGGCCAACAAATAAACTACGGCAGATATAAAAGTCCAGATGGGCGTCGCCAACTTGCCGGTTTGTTTATTTTCCGTACAGGGTGGCTTCGAGTACAAGCGGGCCATCGTGGACTGCATCATCAGCATCATCGAGGAGAATCCTGAGAGTAAGGAGACGGGCCTGGCTCACCTGTGTGAGTTTATTGAGGACTGCGAGCACACGGTTCTGGCCACCAAGATCCTGCACCTGCTGGGGAAAGAAGGCCCTCGCACCCCCTCGCCGTCCAAATACATCCGCTTCATATTCAACCGCGTGGTGCTGGAGAGCGAAGCGGTTCGTGCAGGTGAGCCGCGGGAAAAAGGGGAGAGAATTAAAATAAACTGTCGTGTCTTTAAAAAGGTAAACAGGATCAGATAGGGGCGAGGACCTGTCTTCCACCATCAATACACACTCGTGGACTGAGTACGAGACGGAGAGGGTTCGTGTGGCAGAGGGTTCAGACTTTTCTCATAAATATTTTTTATTTATTTATTTATTTTTTATAATTAGCAGTGACTGGTAAAAGTTTTGAGAAAAGTACTTGCACAATGATTAATCCAAAATCAATTATGGAATAAAACACTTGATTTGACGTCACTGAGGCCACGTCGGATTCGATCATTTTCCATATAAAAGCACGTGTGAAGTTCAAGAATGTACTTGTGTATGTTCTGAATGAATAAAACACTCAGGGCAGTGTTGTTACAGGAAACTAATCACTGACGGCATGACGGCGCGATGACGCAAACTTTCTGTTTAGACCCTGAACTCGATTATTATTTCACGCTTCTTACACCACAACAATTTTTATTTATTATTATTATTGTTATTAAAGAAATGTCCTAGTTTTTAAATCATAACCGTTTATAGGTAATATTGTGAAACCTCCCAACTTCCTGTTTTCACTTCTCATTTTTATACACAGTCACGTCCCCGCCAGCTTCTCCTTTTGTTTGGTGTGTTAAAGTTTACAAGACCAAAAACAAACAAACAAAAAAAAAATCATGTGGCGCATCTTGTCATGTTAAGAGTTTTTGCTGTTTGAAAGTTACCTCAGACTGTTACAAAGTACCGACACCGGAGACTCCTTACATGAACATTAAACAAACAGTTTTTTCTTCTTCACCGTGTAGCTGCTGTGAGCGCGCTGGCCAAGTTCGGGGCCCAGAACGATGACCTGCTGCCCAGCGTCCTGGTCCTGATGCAGAGGTAAGAACAACACTCACACCTGCTCTTTTGGTTCATTCATGTACAATATCCATAATTAGCAGTATGTATTGCTGATTGTTGTACGTGTGTGTGTGTGGGGTGTAGGTGTATGATGGACAGCGATGATGAGGTGAGGGACAGAGCCACGTTCTACATGAACGTCCTGCAGCAGAAACAGAAGGCTCTGAATGCTGCTTACATCTTTAACGGTACGAGCCGGGTTCTCACTCATTTAATGAGAACTTTAAAAATTTATTTTAATATATTTATTTTTTTTGAAACATAACTGTTTTGTGTTTGTGCTCAGGTCTGTCCGTGTCCGTTCCCGGCCTGGAGAAGTCTCTCCATCAGTACACGCTGGAGCCTACAGAGAAGCCGTTCGACATGAAGTCGGTTCCTCTGGCTACTGCACCGATCACAGAGCAGAAGACAGGTGTTTCCCCCCTGTTCCCCTGATTTACCTTCAGACAGATCTGTTGTAGATATTTAGCTTCTCACACTCGTCGTGTCCATCTCTTAATTTACAAATGTTTATCTTTTTTTAATAGAAATCGCACCAGTGGCTACAAGTAAAGCTCCTGAAAAACTGGCCCCGTCTCGACAAGACATTTACCAAGGTAAGCAACTAATTAGAAGTTCGTTAATTAGCGTTAGAGTTCTCAGCGTTTCACACCTCCAGGTTTAAGTGTTACGAACGAATAAATCGGCTGAAAAGTACAAGCTAATCACGCTTGTTAATACAAGTTGTTTAAAAGAAAACAAAACCATGCAGTACAAGTCGTCCCCGACAAACATTCGAGTTATGAATTTCCGCAGATTCGAGCGGACCGCGGTTCTCCGAACACTTGATGTTTATTCATCTTCTATACCGCTTTATCCCGTGATCAGGGTCGCGGGGGACCTGGAGCCTATCCCAGGAGGCTTTCGGGCACAAGGCAGGGTACACCCTGGACAGGGTGCCAATCCATCGCAGGGCACACACACATATAATGAGTTAAATATTTTATTTAGTTAGTCAAAACTAACTATGTATGGTGCCAAAATAAAAATCTTCATTTGCGAATATTTCCAAAATGTGTATTTAGTCATGCGACTGCAGCTGATTTTATTTTATGGACGAGTTTAAAGGAAAGAGACATAAGCAGATAGGGAGAGAGATTGTGCAAAGAGGTGACGTTAGACACTTTTTAGTCTAAGTAGTGTTCGTAAGTGTGAAAGATGGACCAGATCACCTGATGAATCTTTCAGTACTACAGGTTTTGTCTAAGGCTGGAAGTCATGCAGGTTTAAGGGAGAAAAAAAGAAACTTTTGTTTGTCTGTGGTCTGTATTCTATAAGTACACCGGTATAATGCAGACAACCGGCAGAAAGTATAAACCAACTGCTGTGTACATGTTTAAACAATATCTTTATTTATTACTCATCTTGGAATAAAAATCTGTTTTTTGTTTTTTTTTGTTTCCATGCATATAGTTAGTCGTATGTCCCATTATGCAGACTGTTTATCCCTTTCTCTTTCTCAGAGCAACTCTCCACCATTCCCGAGTTCCAGGGTCTCGGTCCTCTGTTCAAGTCGTCCGAGCCGGTGCAGCTGACCGAGGCCGAGACGGAGTATGTGGTCCGCTGCATCAAGCACACGTTCGCGGGTCACATGGTGTTCCAGTTCGACTGCACCAACACGCTGAACGACCAGCTCCTGCAGCGCGTCCTGGTGCAGATGGAACCGTCCGAGGCTTACGAAGTGGTGCATCACGTCCCGGCTCCCAGCCTGCCTTACAACCAGCCCGGCTCCTCCTACACACTCGTCCGTCTGCCAGACGACGACCCCACAGCAGGTGTGTGCGCTAGTGTAACATCTAGTGATGCAGCGTCGGTCGTTTTTTTTAAATTCACATTTGCAGTATTCCAAAAAAAAAAAAAAAACTTGAGTTAGACTCAACAGCAGCTTCGAAAACCGGCTGAATCAGAGGACACGAGTTTAAATATGTTTTAAAGTTTAAAAATTCCCACTTTGTCATGTTCGGTATTCTAGAGATAAACGTCAGACGGTTTTGTAATCACCCCACAGCAGTTGTTTACTTCTTACAGTACCTGCTGCAGTGAGAGAATTACTTTCCCACTCTGTTCCAGAGAGTCTCCTGTGGATAAAGAAAATAATAACTATATCTCCCTACAGGACTAGTTTTATCTCATAGGGTTTTACCATCATTTTGTGATCCGATTCTGTAAAGCTGCTTTGTGACTGTGACCATTTGTTAAAAGCGTTAAAACAATTTTATATGTTATACATATAATACAGAAAATATGTGTGAGCCAAAGAAGCGATTTCTGAAGTTTATGCAACATGGAAGTGACCTAGCTCACTTCCCTAAAAAGCTAACTTCAGCCGTTTTGGAGAGATGATTTTAAATGTGCCTCAAAAAATGGCAGTTTTTCAGCGTTATACCTTTTAAATCGCTTCAAATAGTTTAAAATGTAATTTATTCATATTTGTTTGAGTATTGAAATTGGTGTAGGCTTATAGAAACATATGACCTGTAATTTATCTTAAATTAAAGCACTCTGTAAAATTAAGGAATTATTTTCCCCAAAAATCCATAGTATCCATAGTGTCCGTAACCATTTCAAATTCATGTTGCAATATCTTAATTTGACATTTTACAATAATAATAATACTACGCTGTTTCAGGTTTACATCTTTTAATGTAAAATCTAAACTGGCCAAGTTTCATCTGAATGACAGTTAAGACCGTTGAAAAATTTTAATTCAAAAAAGTTCCGGACACCACAGACATAAAAGGGCAGGAAATTATATTTAGAAACTGTTTCATTTTCTGATACAAATATTAATGTGTAGCGAGCGTATTTACAAAAAAAAAAAAAAAACAAGCATTAAGTATAATGAAAAATGGTGTTTTATGATCTTGTCTGAAAATTAACTTTTTTAACCTGGGTGAGACACTGTTTAGCACCGATACAATGTTTTGCCCGAATATAAATGAAATTAAATTGAAATGAATGATAAAAATCTTAATCATCAGTAAACTCCAGCAACTCTAAACCTTCGATATGGACCCTGTCCTGTCTTTCTCTCTCCCCCCTCAGTGTCCTGCACGTTCAGCTGTACGATGAAATACCTGGTGCGTGACTGTGATCCAAACACCGGCGAGCCTGACGACGACGGTTACGATGATGAATATGTGGTACGTTCGTTATGCTGTACTGTACTCGTGTGAAAGCTGTTCATGTGTACACCGTGTGTATTCCTGACCTTGTCCTCTCTGGTGTTTTTAGTTAGAGGATCTAGAGGTGACGGTAGCAGACCACATCCAGAAAGTCCTGAAACCCAACTTCGGTGCAGCGTGGGAGGAGGTGGGCGGTGACTTTGAGAAGGAGGAGACGTTCGCTCTGGCGTCAGTCAGGACTCTGGAAGGTAACGTCAGGGGTGTGGGGACATGAACAGACTGCTGCTGCCGCCACTTTCTCTAGCTAGTGGATAAAACGAAAAGCTCTGCGCTGTTGGTTGTACATCATGTTTGCTTTGTTGGCGGTAATTTGATCAGACGAGGACAAAAAAAGTGGACTCATGATGTAGGCATTTGTTTCACCACAGTTTAACAGCCTCTTTGCTTTGTGTGTGTGATTCCACAGAGGCTGTCAACAACATCATCAGCTTCCTGGGCATGCAGCCGTGCGAGCGTTCAGACAAGGTCCCCGAAAACAAGAACTCTCACGTCCTCTTCCTCGCTGGTACGTCCTCGTTTCATCATCACGAAATGTGAAAGTTGTTTAAACGCTGTAATAAACACTCGTTACGTTGTGCAGGCGTGTTCAGGGGAGGCTACGATGTCCTGGTGCGGGCGCGGCTCGCCCTGGCTGATGGAGTCACCATGCAGGTGACGGTGCGAAGCGCGGATGAGAACGTCGTCGACGTCATCCTGGCCTCTGTGGGTTGAGGGTGATGAGGGTCACACGCCAGTCTGTACCAGTTCTTATGACATTTGTATACCTTGCACATCTCTCGCTCGTCATTCAGCTTTATCTTTTGACTTTTGTTGTTTAAAACCTGACGTATGGGTGAAATTAAGTAAAAATAATAAAACTACAGTTTAAACTACTTGGCGTTAAGAACGTTAGCTGTGTTTAAATATTAAATATTCACTTCTTTGGTCTCTGTCATGTTCAGCTCATGAGCAACATGATTCAATCCACAAGGAGATTTACAGCGATTAATAAACAAGAAACAAACATGGATGCACATTGTTATTTATTCCCCTGTTCATTCAATACTTGTTACTTTTTACAGCGGAACCTCGGCATACAAATTAAATCTGATTTAATACTGCTATATGAGGTAAGAAAGGCAGATAATCTCTTCCAACCACCCAAAAATATTACAGATGATAAAAAAAAAGAATCTGGTTTTCGCTGATGGGAATTTTATTTATAACAATTTTAATTCTTAAGGTGAAAATTCGTAAAGGAGGGCTTTCGTATGCCAAGGTTCCGCTGTAATTCATTACAAATGCACTTTCAGAAAAATAATCACTATTTCGCACACTCCTTAAGCTGGTGCTATTCAGGATACATATATTTTTTTTAACATAGACAACTCCCTCCTGTGGGAGCACTGCAACAGTCAGAAAATAGCTTTCAATAAGCCGAGCCCTCACATCTGAGGTAGCGAAGCTGTGACTTGGTTACAATGGAAGAGCGTTTGTGTGGTAAAGTATCCAGAGTTACAGCAGACGATACTATTAGAAACAGATTTGAATTTGATGCATCATTTCATACATGCATTTTCTTTCCTCAGTTTGTATTTCCACCTCATCTTGTCCTTTCAAAGATTCCCTTAAACACACTCCTAAACCTTTTGGAAAGCCTTCACACAAGAGTTGAAGCTGTTAGAGCTGCAAAGGGGGCGGGGCCAACATCATCATAAACCCTATGGATTAAGAATTGGATGTTACTCAAGTTCATATGCATGTGAAGGCAGGGGAGCGAATACTTTTGGCAATATAGTGCATCTTTCTGAAGCGATTCTTTCCAATAATGCGTTCTAGTTGACTATAATCAGTGTAGAAATATTTTTTTGGCTTCAGGCTGAACGACATGTTGAGTAACCAAAGTTTAGCAGTTTTTATAATCATGATTCTAATCAATAAAACAGAAAACTGAATCTGTTCATGTACACTGCTCCACAAACATTAAGGGAACACTTGGTCCCAGTTTGAGTTCAAGTCAAACCGGGACCAAGTCTTCTCTTCATTCTATCGAGCAATACATTTGCGAATCCTCCTGAATCTCCTCTCGCTATAGTCGTGTATAAAGACGACCCTGAGCCGTGACTCCCCTTCACCTCGTCTCCAGTGCAGGATGTCCGAGCGCTCCGTTCAGAAAGAGTTGATGAAGCCGAGATAGGCGTTTCCGAAGCCTGTAGGATCCTCCAGCTGTGGGTAATGGCTGATGTGCTCGTCCAGAATCGTCACTGTGGACCTCGGGACTAGTTTTCTTTAAAAAATAAATAAATAAAGTGTACACCTTTATATGCATGCATACATATACACTGCCTGGTCAAAAATAAACAAAGGTCACCGCTTCAGAAGGGTCAAAATATTGGTCCTCTTAAAGTACCGAAAGGAATGAATGAGATTTGAAATGACTGGAATTGGTTTAAGCGCCGTCCAACATACTGTATTATTAAAACCTGGAAGGATGGAGCTGAACCTTATCTTACGTGAACCGAGATCGTGGTACATAGGAAAATAAATCAACAGTAAAAAAAAAAAAAATTGTTTAATAGTGAAAGATCATTTCCATACATACACACACACACAATGTGATGAGAACTCACAGGATTGGGACTAAACTGTGTGTCCATGAGAAAATCACTTGTTATTGAGACTCAACAGAAAATAAGGCTTCAGTTTGCTAGAAAGCATAAAGACTGGACTTTGGAGTGATGAAAAAAGGTCATGTGATCTGATGAATCCAGACTGAGCCTATTCCAGAGTGATGGATGTGTCGGGGTAAGAAGGGAAGCGCATGAAGCGATGCTCCCATTATACATAGTGTCCACTGTACAAGCCTCTGGAGACAGTGTTATGATCTGGTGTTGCTTCAGTCACTCAGGTTTAGACTCAGTAACGTTATGTGGAAATAAAATGAAATCAGCTGACGACCTGAATGTACTAAATCACCAGGTTATCACATCTGTGTAGTTTTTCTTCCTGGATGGACTCAAAATTGTGAAAGAGTGGCTCTGGGAGAACAAGGAATCAGGAATCTGTCTCACGCACGTCCTGGCCACCAGATTGCGCGATAAAGGTGACCGAATCAAAAACTTAAGAGTGTGCAAGGTTTTTTTTTTTTTTTGGCAGGGCAGTGTGTATATATACACATATGTACAGTATATTGTGGTGTAACTCAGAAATATGATAAAAAAATAAGCAGTTAAATGCCTTTCATCTGATTAAGTTTCCTAACAGCAATTAATCAATTGATATTAATTATTTAATTATTAACATCCCTAATACACACAATAATGCATTATATCTGGAGCAAATAATGAACACCTGTAATCTGCAGCTGCACTATTTTTTTTTTATTTTTTAGAAAAAATGAATCAACACCTTCTGACCAATCAGACGTGAGAATGCCACGGCAGCCTTTCAGTAATACTGGTTTTGTTGACTTACTGGTAGAGATGAATAAACTGGGGGTGAGGATTGACTGGATCGAGCGGTCCATAGATCATGTGCACTGAAAGAGTCCAAAGCAGAAAGAACTATAGAACACACACACACCACAAAACACTGACGGTTCACACTCCACAGTGTGGAATGCAGGTGTTCGTGCAGGAAGACCCACAACGAGTTTAACAAGAAATATCATTCAGGACCGTCTCACTTTGGCAATCCAGAGCGTCACCCGTGTTAACGTACTGCACAGATTATAGAAGAATAACGTGACTGAGCTTTAATTACACTAAACCCCTTTATTAAAAGCTTTAGTCTTGATTTCATTTTATTTAAGAGCCATTATTCAGAAGCGTTTATGCGACATGCTGTAACGCTCCAAATCTCCGATTAAATCTCATTCGGAATCAGCATTTGTTTTAAACGTCTTAAATTATGACACTCTTGTTTCATTCAATATAGTTTTAATCACTTATCTTTGTTATCAATGATATCTCGTTTTATCTTTTCATTTATCCCTGGTTTGACCTGGAAGGCGACCTTAGGTGACTAGAAAGGTGCCCATATAAATAAAATATTATTATTATTATTATTATTATTATTAAATGCTAACTTAAAGGAGGATAATTTTCAGTATTTTAGTAGCATTAAAACTAAAAACTCTTTTCCCATAGTTAAGCACATACAGTGCATTTACATTTAGCTCCTCCCATAAAACACCATATAAGGTGATTCCCGAGTGTTTATTTCTATAGACACTCACGTGGGGTTAATGTCGAGGTGAGGGCTCCGACCCAACGCTCCCGGTGTTCCAGCCTCTGATTAATATACTGCAGGATGCTGCAGGAGACACGCGGGGAAGGAAAGGAAGAAAAAAAAAACATTAGGACAAAAAAGGAGGAAAAAAAAACAACAACAAAAAAAAAGAACCGACAGAAAAACCAGAGCGAGACAGTCGGACCTACTGTACTGCAGGGTTAAGCAGATTCATGTTTATCAAAAAATGCATATAATTTTCCTGCTTTCTGTTTCACCCAAATGAGGATGGGTTCCCTGTTGAGTCTGGTTCCTCCCTATCACCATCTCAGGGAGTTTTTCCTTGCCACTGTCGTCCTCGGCTTACTCACCAGGGACAAACTGACCATTTTGATTCATACACATACAAACTTAAATAATTCTTGTGATTGTGTAAAGCTGCTTTGAGGCAATGACAATTGCTAAAAGCGCTGTACAAATAAAATTGAATTGAATTGAATTC
>JAQQZS010000004.1:3325520-3340006 GCA_030068045.1 Platyallabes tihoni | reverse complement strand
CTATGTTCTATTACAAATAAAATATTGACATTTGCCATCTCCACATCATTGCATTCAGTTTTTATTCACAATTTGTTAAGTGTCCCAACTTTTTTGGAATCCGGTTTGTAGACGCATGCCAGGAGCAGAGATGGTAGAGGGCCAGGCTCATGGGCCCAACAGTGCCAGTTGGTGGTGATAGAGCTTGAACCCCCAGCTTTCCGGGTGGAGGTACACCCTTGACGAGGTGCCAATCCGTCACAGACAGACAGACTATTAAATTTTTTAAGCTAACTTTAACCTTTAAATGTCAAAACAGTCATAATAAAAGAAACAGAATGTTATCTATCTTTATGTATATCACAGTGCTTCTGCATCAGAGAGACATTTTGATCGATCCACCGCATTGTCTAAAACTTTCACAGGACACCTGTTTGATGAACACAATTGTGGAACTGGACACAAAGCAAAAGCACATTTATGATGCTGCATTTAGAACGGACTAAAATAAAGCACGTTTGTGGGAGACGGCTTTTAAATGATCTTGATCATTTTCCTTCACAGTGTGTTTGGGAGAAACATCAGGTGATGGTGCTAGGCTTATGTTTCACTACATGTAATCTCTCTCTCTCTCTCTGCATGAGTGCATGCCTCAGTGTGGCATATGCCTCTGCCACCACACTAAATCTGTTCCAGTGTAATTACCCCACTACCATCGAGCACCTTTATTCCCCCTAATTGCATTCTCCATAATCGCTGTATATGAGGCTAAATTTAGCCGGCTGACTTTCAGACGCGGCGGCATAAATCCATTAGCTTCACTTTCATGCTATCCCCACGGAGCCATATGTTCTTGTCTCGGCGCTCCCCTGGCGCTCTTTTATTTATTCACTGATCGTCTTTCGTGGGTGTTTTTTTTCCTCCCCCATATGTAATATCGTCTGTCGTCACTGGCGCGACACCCAGGCCTCGTTTGCACACAACTAGCAATTAATTCCTCTCCTAACATGTGTTTTAGGCAAAGTAAGGTTTTAATTTCAGAAACATGGTGAGGAAGATGAGCGGGACTAGTGTATGTGATTATATAAACTAAAATCCAGCAAACTGAGGCTCTGAGGAAGAGCAAGTATTTTATTTAGTCTTTGTGTTTGTGTGTGAGGCCACTTCTTCTAACAAGACACACCATCTTGCCATCTGTTGAAATGCTGAGACGTTGCATTCGTGGATGAAGGCCTCACTAGGCAGAGTAGAGCCACACTGCTATACTTTGTGTGTGTGTGTATGTGTGTGTGTGCGTGTGTGATGTGTTGAAACCCAGACACAGAGAACACAGCAATCAGCACTCAGGCTGCCGGCGCTGTTGGGTGTCATTAAGAGAAAATCACAGTGTGCTTGTGGGTTTTTTTTTTTTTTTTTTTTTTTTAGACGGCATGAACCTCGCTTGCAGTGTTGCCAGATTGGGCGGCTTCCTTTCCCAATTTGGATGTTTATAATCACATTTGGGCTGGGAAAGAAATTGCCTTGGGCTTGGAGGTACAGTTTGGCCTATAGTCATCACTGGTGGAGGAACCCAGGGGATGCTGCAGGGGTGGTATTAGCCTGCTACATTTGAGCCTAAAAAATAGGCTAAAAATGGCACACATGATGGATTTAAAAAAATAATTTTAAAAAAATCACATGTGATGGATGGATTCTATGCTAAAGTCTGTTTTCCACATATTTAATATAACATGCATACTCTTATCACTCACTCACTTACTCATTTCCATTTCGGCATTTGGCAGGCGCTCCTATTCAGAGCGACTTACAAAAGTGCTTTGTAGTTTTCATCATTGGATAGATGGAAATGTCTGCCAAATACTCAAATGTAAACTCATGGTCTATACCACTTTATCCTGTTTGCAGGAGCAGACGCGGGGGGCTTTGAGCCTATCCTAGTAGACTTAGGGTATAAAGCGGGGTACACCCTTGACAGGGTGCCAATCCATCGCAGGGCACACTCACTACAGGCAATTTGGGAATGCTAATTAGCCTAATCTGTATGTCTTTGGACTATGGGAGAAAACCGTAATACCCGGAGGAAACCTATCCCACATCAGGAAGAACATGCAAACTCCATGCACACAGACCGGAGGAGGGAATCATACCTGGATCCCTGAAGGTGCAAGGCGACAGTGCTAACCACTACGCCATTTTTTACTACACCATTTTTTACGCCAAAGTAACATCTTTTTGCTTTTTCCCCCAAAAGGAAATGATTTATTTATTTTTATAAATGTGGAGGATAAAACATATTGCATGTAAAGAGTGTTCATGTAACTGGGTTGAGTGAATGAACTAAAACAAACATTTATCACAACCTGTAATGGATGGCTTAAGGAAAATTATTCACACATTCTTGCAACAATAATCTGTTTTAATGTAAAAGTACAATTTGTTAATTTTGACTACCGCTCGTGTGTGAAAGTGAAGTGGTTCTCCTTAACGTCCATTAAAAAGTCTGACCCGACCCTGTATCCCATGTTTTTGTCCTTGAGCTAGATGCTTGCTGAGACAGATGCTGGTAGAAAACCAGTGTGTAGTGCAGGGGTGATGCTTCACATCTGTAACACCATGCATCCTTCTTCTTTAATCCTAACTCAGAGACAAATAAGAGACCTCTCAGGGCCATAGGATGTTTTCACAGCATGTAACAGTGCTTTGATCAGATAATCAATAATAGATCAAACGTCAAAACCATACTGCCTCTGAAATCTCAATTCTGATTGGTCAGAAAGGTGTCGACACCTAAAATGAACCGACACCTTACTTCAGACAGTAATCAAGTAAATAATTAAAAATAATCTGTTTTAATGTAACTCTGGTTTCCTCCCACAGTCCAAAGATATGCAGGTTAGGCTAATTGGCGTTCCCAAATTGCCCGTAGTGTGTGAATGAGTGTGTGAATGAGTGTGTGAATGTGCGTATGTGTGTGTGCCCTGTGATGGATTGGCACTTTGTCCAGGATGTACCCCGCCTTGTGCCCGAAAGCCTCCTGGGCTAGGCTCCAGGCCCCCCGCGACCCTGATCACAGGATAAAGCGGTATAGAAGATGAATGAATGAATGAATGTTTTAATGTATAAGTATAACCTGTTCATATTCGTATCGTATCACATGTGGAAGTTCATTTCGTATCCCAGGACGTAACCTAATTTTTGTCCTTGAGCTAGAGCCTTGCTGACACAGATGCTGAAAAAAAAAGGTTTATATTAATGCACTCATTCTAATACATTATGGTTTTCTATAGTAACATCTCATTCATTGGGATGTTGCAGATGATCTAATGAAAAAAAAAAGGTTATTTACCATTCATGGACGGAGTCTCCAGTGCCAGTGCTTTGTAACAGCACACCACCCTATACTACACTATAATGTAGTCAATTGATCCCGATATCCCATACTCTATTTTAATGCTAGTCAGAAGTAAACTTTTTTCAGCTAAATGTCTCTGATCCTACATCGGGGCTGAGAGTGGAGTAACAGCGATATGTGGTGGGCATCTTGAGACTATTTGCCCTGTTCCTACACAAGGAGGTTTAAGGGGAAAGAGGACACTAATAATAAAATATAGAACGGCTCCCTGATGCGGTGACCGCTAGAAAAGTGGAATGTGAAATGCAAGGCTATTTACACACTGTGTGTCTGCAGCCAACCAGCAACGATGATGACGAATGTTAATTAGCAATATATGTTTATTATGTTTTAATTTAATTCCACCCAATTTTATTTTTATAGCACTATAAAGATTGACAAAACATAGTCGCAAAAGTTAACTTGAAGGCTGTCGCTTTAGTGGACAGGAATTTAGTTGTAATTAAACAATAGGAGTTAAGTAAGCTGAGTGGAATTCAAATCTAAGACATAATTATGTAAATAAATAAAGAAAAGAAATAAATACTTATACCTTATATAAAGTACTGCCTTGCTTTGATGGAAAAGGCAATGGCAAAAGCAAACATTTCATTATTTCTGCCAAGTAAACCCCATGAACTGTAATGCAAGACTTCAAGTAAGGCCATTGGAAAATTAGCCCCTCGGGTCAGAAGGTGTCCAACATGCTACTGGGGAAGAGCAAGAATCCCCAGATGAAATGGCTGCTCCAAATCCCAAAGGATGTGTTCTCTTCCTGTCTAATAGCTGCAGACAGGAAGAGATTGACAACACTGGAAACGCGCTCGTCATCTCCGAGCATGATGTGAGGAGAGTCTTCAGGAGAGTGAACACCAGGAAAGCAGCAGGACCACACAGAATCTCAGGTCGAGTTCTCAGGGCCTGCGCAGACTGGCTAGCACCTGTGTTCACAGAAATATTCAACCTCTTCCTATCCCAACCGGTAATCCCCACATGCTTTAAAGAGTCCATCATTGTTCCTGTTCCAAAGAAACCCCATCCTGCTTCCCGAAATGACTACCGCCCTGTAGCCCTCACCTCAGTAGTGCTTTGAATGACTGGTCAGAGACTTCATTATCTCTTCACTACCTGACACACTAAATTCACATTTGCATACCGCCCAAACCGCTCTACTGATGATGCTATTTCCTACCTCGTTCATACATTAGATGGATGGATGGATGGATGGATGGATACTTTATTCATCCCCGTGGGGGAAATTCACAGCTTCAGCAGTCCACAAATAGTTACATCTAAAAATAAGTAAAATAAGGTAAAAAAGCAATCCTATTAACAAACAAGAATAAATAATAAAAAATAAATAAAAATAGGTAAAAGCTCCTGTGCATATTATTGTGCAAAGTCAGTGGTTTTTGAGTATATAATGAGGATATTATGATATGGCCTTCATGCTGGCGCCCCAGCACACTGCTGCATAGAAGAGTGCACTCGCCACCACAGTCTGGTAAAACATTGTCATCAGTTTTTTGAAAATGTTAAAAGATGCCAACCTTCTGAAGTACAAGCGGGTCTGTCCTTTCTTGTACAGAGCATCTGTGGTAGCAGTCCAGTCGAGTTTGTCGTCCAGCTGCACCCCCAGGTATTTGTATGTCCTCACAAGCGGCCACAAAGTCACCATTTATAGTTACGGGTTCTGGTTGGTCTGGATCTCCTGAAGTCCACCACCATCTCACGGGTCTCAGTGGTGTTAAGGTGCAGGTTGTTCAGGTTACATCATGCAGCAAAGTCCTGGATCAGTTTTCTGTATTCCTCCTCCTTACCATTCCTGATACAGCCCACGATCGCAGTGTCATCCGCAAACTTTTGTACATGGCAGGACTCTGAGTTGTGTACTGTACTGCTGATCACTGTGTCAGACCTGCAGTCCCCCAGCCGCACATACTGAGTCCTCTCTGTCAAGTAGTCTGGGATCCAGGCCACCAGCTGTGAGTAAACTCCCATCTCTGTTAGCTTGTCTTTGAGGAGCAGCGGCTGGATGGTCTGAAAGGCACTGGAGAAGTCCAGGCATGTAATCCTCACAGCACCACTTCCCCGATCCAGGTGAGACAGAGATCTGTGGATCATGTAGGTGATAGCATCCTCTACACCCACCTTCTCCTGGTATGCAAACTGTAGTGGTTCAAGAGCATGACTGACCTGTGGCCTCAAGTGATGCATCAGTGTCCGCTCCATGGTCTTCATAATGTGTGATGTCAGAGTGACGGGTCTGTGATCATTCATCTCTCCAGGAGGTGGTTTCTTTGGTACTGGAGAGGATGGAGTCGGAGTTGGAAGGAGGGGCAGTGGGGTTTGCAGTGTTCTGAGTTGCAAATGAGGTGGTATTGGGAGAGAGGGAGGGGTACACGCAGGAGGGGGTTGGAGGTACAGTGTTCTGAGGTGTGAATGAGTTGGATTGGTCAAACCTATTGAAAAAGTTGTTAAACTGGTTTGCTCTCCCCACATCTCCCTCAATGGTTTCACACCATTTTTAACTGTACCCAGTGATTGTCTTCATTCCATTCCACACCTCCTTTATACTGTTCTGTAGTTTCTGCTCCAGCTTCCTCTTGTACTGCTCTTTTGCCCCCCTGAGCTGAACCTTAAGTTCCTTCTGCACATGCTTGATCTTCTGCTGATCACCCCTTTGGAAAGCTCTCTTTTTTATTCAGGAGAGCTTTGATATCACTTGTGATCCAGGGTTTGTTGTTTGCAAAGCAGCATACAGTTCTTACAGGAACAGCAACATCCATGCAAAGGTTGATGTAATCCGTTGTGCAGTGTACAATGTCCTCAAATTTCCCACTGTGTGACCCTTGCAGCACATCCCAATCTGTAGTTTCGAAACAGTCTCTCAGAGCATGCTCTGACTCAGTAGACCACTTCCTGAATGAACGTACGGTTGTGGGTAGCCTCATAACTTTTGGTTTGTAGTGAGGCTTAAGCAGAATGAGGTTGTGATCTGATTTCGCCAGTGGAGGAAGTAGAGTGGCACTGTATGCATCCTTAACATTTGCATACAGTAAGTCGATAGTTTTATTTCCCCTGGTGTTACAGTCCACATACTGGGTGAAAGCAGGTAACATTGTGTCCAGAGTTACATGGTTAAAATCTCCAGAGATTAACACAAGCGCTTCAGGATGTTGAGTTTGAAGCTTCGAAGCTGCGGAGTGGATAGCCTTTAGCTTAGCGCCCGCTCTGCAGCCACGATACGGCCTCCTCACTTCGCCAGGTAAACGGGGGACCATACCAGCAGAGGAGTTTGTTCTCAGGGCGAGAAGTTGGTTCCTCGAATAAATGAGTTTCACCATTAAGAAATCCATATCCATAGGATATATAATTACAACAAAAACGTACTAGCAAACATACAAAAAGAGAAACTTAAAAAAGCTTGAAAAGAGAGAAGAGTTTTACACAAAGTATTACTCACACACCTGGACATTAGAAAGGGGAATTATGTTAATATGCTCTTTGTATTCTACAGTTCAGCATTTAACACTAATTCCCTCCACACTCACCACCAAGCTGGAGCACCTGGGACTTAGCCTATCTCTGTATCAGTGGATCTTTGATCACCTAACTGGCAGACCACAGGCAGGAAGGATGGGCAGACATGTCTTTTCTTTCCTCACCATCAGCACTGGAGCCCCCCAGGGTTGTGTTCTGAGGCCCATGCTGTACCCATTGTACACCTATGACTGTGTGGCCACCACCAACTCCACCACGATCATCAAGATTGCTGACCACACCGTCGTGATGGGCCTGATTTCTGACAACAATGAGATGGCCTACCTGGAGGAGATTAGGAATTTGGAGAACTGGTGCCAGAGGAACAACCTCCTCCTGAACGTCAGCAAGACAAAAGAGCTGATAGTGGACTTTAGTACAAAGCAGGAGAGGAACTACCATATCCCTGTCATCAACGAGAGCCCAGTGGTGAGAGTGGACAGCTTCCTGATACCTCTGTGTTCACATCACACAGGACCTGTCATGGTCCTATCACATCAACACCATGGTGACAAAGGCCCAGCAGCATCTCTACCACCTCAGAGGCTTGAGATACTTCAGACTCCCCTCTAAGGTGCTTAGGAACTTTTACTCCTGCACCACAGAGAGCATCCTGACGGGAAACATCGTAACCTGGTTTGGGAACAGCACCATGCAGGACAGACGAGCTCTCCAGAAGGTGGTGCGATCAGCTGAGCTCATCATCTGCACCATGCTTCCTGACCTGCACTCAATCTACAAGAAGTGATGCTGGACCAAGGCCAGGAAGATCATGAAGGACCTCAGCCACACCTGCATTGGACCGTTCTCTCTGTTGCAGTCAGGAAAGTGCTTCCGCTCCCTGAGGAGAAGCTTGTTCCTGCAGGCTGTAAGAACTCTCAACCAAAATCTACTTAGAACTCAACTGATTGAACTTGCTATGTTTTCTTTCACACCTTCACACGTGTGTTGGAGCACACCAAACCAACCACTGAACATTTGCACATTTGCACAGGACTGAAGGACTGAATACACAAACATATATGTTTGCACATTCTGGTTTATGTTTACATACAAAAGGAATACTTTTACACTACTGCAGTTTAAAGATAGACAGTATCACCGCTATTGAATATCATACTATTTCACACTCCATGACCACACATGCCAGCACATTCCATACTTACAGTTTATTTACACAGTTCTTACTTTTTCATTCTTTCTTTTGCAGTACATACTTTACATATTTCTACTTTATTTTATTCTATTTTACTTTATTGTAACAAAAGATAGTAGATTTAAACAGTCATGTAAGCATTTCACTGCACATCATACTGTGTATGGTTGTGTACTGTATGTGACAAATATAAAATTTAATTTGGAAACATCTGGCTGTAAAAGGAAATTGTTTCATTTAGGAACTTGGAATGTAAAGCCCTTCAACCAAGGTAAACAGGGGAGAATTAAAAGGAAGATGAAAAGGTTCAACATTGATATTTTGGGGATCTGGGAGCTAAGATGACCAGGAATGGGAGAATTTAACTCAAGTTATGACTATGTTTACTATTGTGGTCATGATTCCCTTATAAGGAATGGAGTAGCCTTCACAGTCAACAAGAGAATAAGGAAGGAATTCTTGAGATACAATTTCAAAAGCGATGGAATGATTCATATCATGCGCCGCTGGGGTGCGCGCAACCTTCCCTAGAAGAGTCAAAGATATATACTCATTTGGATTATGATTAAATTAGCATGTTTGTTTTGGCGTCGGTCCAGATTTAACCGTCTTTGGGTCCGGATGCGGACCGGAGTCCGCCTATTGAGTACCCCGGGTATACATCATCTGGGATTGGAATGATAAACTGTAAAATCAAGAAACTAATGGAATGATGGGTTTGGCATCAGAGTATGGACAAAGCAGGACAAAAGATGATCAATTTTGGTCAGGATGACTCCCTGGCTGTTGCTCCCACTAGGGGGGTGTCCCAAAAGGACTTACGCCAGATGCCCGTTTTGACACAATCCTCTCATTTAATCCAGACTTGGGACCAGCACTGCATCCAGCGGCTGAGAATCGAACCTGGGCCTTCCTTATGGCAGGCAGTAAACTTTCCACTGAGCCACCAATGACCATCAGAATGGCTCAATGGTCAGAATTCCAAAGGATGGCAAGGAGAGATAAGAAAGGCTCCTTCCTTCCAGGCGTTGCCTGGCAACCGTGTGTATAAAAGTCTGTATAAACAGCCTTTGCCTGTTCAGAACGCTGCGTAGTAGCAGCGCGCGGCTCTGCCCCTCTGGCCCACATCGTTACAACAAGGACACAATTATTACTGACCTAGAACTGGATCTCATGGAGAGTAAGATCAGGTAGGCCTTAGAAAGAATATCTAAACAAAACAAGCGGAGCTGTTGTGATTGGGTTGGAAAAGGTCAGTCTATATGCCAATTCCAAAGAAAAGCAACGTTAAGGAATATTCACCATATCAAACAAAGGCTGTCATTTCACACAGCAGCAGGAGGATGGTCCAGATTCTCCAATCAAGGATTCAGAAGAGGCAAAGGTGCTTGAGAACAAGTAATATATGATGGATAACATAATAATGGATAAAAATTGGCAAAGGACTACATCAAGGCTGCATACTTACCCTTATTTAGCATGGAAAGCAAATCACGCAAAAAGCCAAAATAAATTAACCTAAGGCAGGAATTAAGACTGCTGGTGGAAAGATTAAGAACCTCAATTACACTGATGGCCTCAACTGAAAAAAGATTTAATGACTCTCTTGATGAGAGGTAAAATGTCAAGAGCAAAAGCGAGCTTAGAGCCAAATGTAAAGAAGATGAAGATCATGACATCTGGTCTCGTCACCTCCTGGGAAATATTCAGAGAACAAGTATATTAGACCTACCTGAGCTTGAAAATTGCTGCAGATGGTGACTGCAGTCAGAAAATTAAAAGCTGCTTGCTCATTGGGAGAAAGGTACATATAGGATAATAAAAATTGAAGACATCACCTTGCCATCCAGGATTTGTATAGTTATGTCATTTCCTGTGGCAATGTATGGTTATGAAATACTAGTACATGTGCGGAGACATCTCTGAATGCATTCGATAAAAAAGACGGAGCGTGATTGACGAAGACATGCTTTGACGATGTTGATGATGCAGCTTGAGTCATACGAGTAGCCACTGCTCCTGAAACTGACTCATCTCTAATACAAATACAACAAAAGCAAACATGAGCAATTCATAAACCTTCCTGAGAAAAAAAAAAAAATCTACATTTTCAACATGATTTCAACAAAGCAATACGAATAACAGTGCTTCTAGACCTTGACTTTCCTTGAAGTTTAGTGTATTGACACACACACACGTTCTCTTCCGGCATGAGTCCCTTTTTCCAGCTAAAGAAAAGTAAGCCATTAGGTTTTATTCCCCACAAGCACACAGTGCTCGCTTCTTTCTTATTCAGTTTTATACAATACACTTGTGTATGACACATTTCCTGGAGATGCACCAGCTTATTTGACCTTAACATCAACCCAGTTTTAAAGCTCCACAGGCAAACAAGGAGAACATCATTCCTACACTCTTTCATCCAGAGTGATAAAAAAGCATCTGTCGTGTTGCTGAGGATGGAGAGCAAGCGAGCAAGGACAATGTGCAAATTAATTCAGAACTATGGCAGAGAAGTCCAGATGAAAGGAGGTCTGATTATAGTTCAGTTTTTACAAGCACGAGCCAGTCAATGGGCAAGAAGTGGCTAGATATATATCTCATTCCACTGCTGATAAATAAAATTGACTTAAACTAAATACAAATTTTTAAATACAAATTATGCAAGCAGGTGCAAACCTGGTGAATTTTTAGGATGACTCCAGTGACTTTATTTCACCATTGTTCGCAACAAAGAATCACTGACATCCATTGCTCCCCGCACCCAATTATGGAGTCAGATCAGTGCCATAATTTGTATCAGTGGAATGGCTTACTGTCAAATAAATGACATGCGATTCAATATTGTACTACATTTGTGAACCGCTCGCCATTTGTTAACATCTTTGCATTTGTTTGTGGATTTCATCATCATTGACATCAGTGATGAGATATTTTTAAAAAGCCAATCACATCAAATTACATAAATTAAATTTAAGGTATAATTGAAGCAGTCTAATATTGTGTTACATTTGCACAATATGCATCTGGACTGCTACACTGCATAAGCTAGCCACACAAACCTCCTTACATATGTCAATATAATTGTGCCAGAATTTGTGAGTCTAAACTAATCATGCATCTCCGTTGTTAACGAATCACTTATCTCAGTTATTCTCAACAACCAATCACAAATCTCCATTATTTCCAACAACCAATTACTGATCTCCATTATTTACAACAACTAATCACATGATCTCCATTATTACCAACAACCAATCACGGATCTTCATTGTTACCAACAACCAATCAGTGATATAAACTCAATCTCAATGGTTTTCAACACCAATCTCAACTGAGCTTTTTACAAACTAGATGTAGAAGTGTTATACAAAACCATTCATGGGAAATTCAGATGCTTTCTTAATCTGAAAGATTCTAGACTGGTTAACTGTGCTTCTGTGTTAATACTACTCAACAACATTCACAGTATTGCTTACACATACATATTAGTGTGAATATTCCAACAACAAAAACATTGTAGTAATTGTGTAAAACTGTTTTCAGGAAAAACACAGAAACCTTGATGCTACAAGAATCCCAATATCTAGAAACCATTTTTTCTAACCTCAAACTGATAACCTCACACCTCAACCTCAGACTGTAAAAGTCGCCCCAGGTCACATGAAGTGGCTACAATAGAGCACCAGGTTGTGTGTTTGTCCATCTAACAATCACAGTGTGCTCGAAACGCCAAACACACACTTAGCCTGCCAGACAGGCCTGTGTTCATCACACACACCATGTGGTCCAGGTGGACTCATCAACCCCCCACCAGTATGTGTGTGTGAGTGTAAAGAAAGATGGCAGCCTGTCAGAGATGCGCTGTTGGTTTAATCTGTACATAGTTTGTGATAACTCATTTCAAATAAGTGATTTTAAAATGTACATTCTTTTTCCAATTTTTTCATCTACCAATTAAAGGACTGGTGGTCAACCAATTTCCTCCTATCTGCCTGTTCGCCGCTATCACATGGAAAGGAGGGTAAGTGAAAGCTGACATGTGCTTCCTACAAGACACATGAAGCCAGCCAAGCACATCTTTTTAAACATTCTGCTTCATATGGCAACATAACACGGTTGGAGGAAAACTCGATTTGCCTCCTTCAACACACATGACTCCACAGACGCCAATGCCATAGATCCCACCCCTACCCTGGCCAACCAATGCATTATTGGGTTCTTTAATGCTCCTTAGGAAGTTTAATGGTAAAACTGCTTCAACTCATTCTTAGAAGACTGCGAGCAGAGCAGTGATACATAAGACTCCCATCCTTTACTGCATGCTTTTTTTTTTAAAGGTGGATGTAACTTAATAGAAAGCCATGGGAAGAACATGCAGAGATACTGTATATTTTTGCGTTTAATTTCATTGCAGTTGTATTTGTATCAGATAAGAGTGATGTTCTTAACAGCTTTCCTATCCCACTATGCTCAAGAGAGGATTTTTATTACTGTGCATAATTTACTTGAAGCTGATCAGTTTGTGTTTAGGGACACAGAGCTTCAGCCACAGATTAGTCTGTTTATATTAGCTCAACATCATCATGTTCTGGTTAAACCGTGGGTTTTGTGAGCACCGGACAGATGTCTATACAACACACAGCTGCACAGACAACAAGTTTACTCATTGTGACATTTTGGCCAAGGGGTCAAACCGAGCATGTTTACAACAAGCTCGCTTTTCCAAGGATGCTGTGTGGTCACAGATATTATCAGAGTGATAACTGCTGCCAAGTCTGTGCACATCACATGAAGCTGCTGTTTCCTTTTCATCCCTTTGACTCAACTGTTTGTACACGTCTATAACTGGAGTTGTAACAGGACCTGGTGTATTACTGTCTGGATTCTGAACGTTGCTCTATTTTTCAAACAGAATTGAACAGCTAGTTTTTAAATATATTATTGCCTGATAAACCATTATTAGTAAGGTAATTTAGTGTTAGATTAGTTAGTATTAAAATTGTGGTTTAGTTAACAATTCGGAAAACTTAAAGTGGCAGCTTTACCTCTGACTTTTAGAAAGCAGGTGGATTGGTGGCTTAGTGGTGTCACTTAACTCCAGTCTGTCAAGCTTGGTGGGTTTCCTCCTGAAGACATGGCATTTCCAAGTAGTCCATAAGATATCATTGGGAGTGTGAGCTTTTGCCCAGAGAGGACAAGGAGGTACCCCAGCAGGGGTAGCTTAGTGGTTAAGGCATTGAACTACTGTACAGAAAGTCCCAGGTTCAAACGCCTTCACTACAAAGTTGCCACAAGTGGGCCCTTAACCTTCAACTGCTTAGATGTATAATGATTTTTTTTTTTTTTTTATATATATAAAGGAAGTTGCTCTGGATAAGGGTGTCTGCGAAATGCTGGCAGATTGGTTGATACCATAGACTCCCCTATATGGTATAGATGATGGGTGGGTGGATGAACATTAGAAAATTCTAACTTAGAAGACTTCTTCCAAAAATGTTGAATAAACTTGTAAAATCTCCTTACAAAAATAATAATAATAAAAAAAAATAATAATAATGTGAAGCATCCATTTTTAAGTTAATGTGAGTGAGCTGTTATTATAGAAAATGTACTAAGGCATAAAGATAACCCTGGCATATATACTGTACCTGTTGTTATAGAAAACTAATCAACACATTTAACCAATAAAAATGTATAAAAATTTCATCAGCTGTGTAGTATATCTATCAATGAATTACTATTCCATGTTCTGTAACTTAACACTTCAAGCTGCCACCTACGTCCATGTTGCACATCTCATCAAGAGTCACATGTGAGATGTCCTGCAGCCTGGAACAATGAGTGGGGTTCAGTTTCAATTTGGGACTTAGCGCGATCCAAACTTATCTCCTACACATGCAACCGCTGGGGGAAGGGGAAAGGGGTTCTCTACCATGTAACAGCAGGACATAGGGGGAATTTCCTCTGTGTTGCCCCTCCAGCTTGAGAGGATAAAAATAAAAGAAAAAGAAATTGCCATATGCTCTTTGACAGTTCCCCTTCGCCCCAGTGTTTGAAGCATAGAGGCGACGTGGCAGATGGCTATTTGACATAAGGACTACGACTTGCAAGTAATGATTGATAAGCAAGGGATTTCTGGACATATGTCTGTTAGCAATGTTTCCCGAAGACATTAATAATTATTACTGCATGGGACAAATCACAGAGATGCACTGAGTGACTAAACCATGTACATGTTGGTCCGTCCATATGGTGGTGGAACATGATGCCATTATCTTTATTTAGTTTTAACCCAGAGTGTGTGTGTGTGTGTGGTGCCTAAACTGGAATTGTTTTAAATAATTAACTAACAATCCTGCTCCTCTGTCCCACTTAAAAATTCCCTTTTGGGTGGGTGGGGTGGTGGTGGTGGTG
>JAQQZS010000004.1:3198456-3211558 GCA_030068045.1 Platyallabes tihoni | reverse complement strand
GAGAAAAGGGATACGTGGCTCTTGAAACAGCTTGGCCTCATTTGGCCTTCCACTCTGCTTGTGAGTTTGTAGTTTGTGTCAGAGCAGGCTTTAGTCATGTCCTCAGGTGAGAAAAAAATCTGAGGGAAAAAGGGGGGTATGGCGTTTACACTTCCTGTCCTTAACACACACACACACACACACACACACACACACACACACACACACTGCTTTTCCATTTTACAGTGTAAGCAAAGTACTGACAGGAAACACAATACAATCTGCAGGAGATTAAAGACATGCGTTTTCAGCTTTAGCTTCACTTTCTCCCCATAGGCACTAAGTCAACATGTTTGCGGTTTAAACCACACCGCCACTGAAGTCTCAATACAATCATGGCTTCACTTGTTTCTACAGTAATGACTTAAATAAAAGAAACATAGTGTAATTATTGATGTGGTGATGTTTCCTGTGAAGAGGTTTATTTAGTATTTATAAAAGATGTCTCCAGCGTTTCTGCTTTATAACCGTAAAGAGTAAAGCTGTGACTTTGAGATCATGCTTTGATATTTCTCATGAACATGACTTGTTGGTCTTAATAATCCTATGAGTGAGAGAAGACTTGGAATTGGTGGAACTGAATTTGCTGCAATAACGTTACAGTAATGTAGCTAAACAATTATTTTAAAAATAGCTTTGGTATAAGAAGAATAAACAAGTTCAGGACCGTAACTCTGTAACTGTTACTTATTTTCCTGTTTTATTCCTACGCTCGTGCCATATAATTTTATATAATTATCTTGCCGCTATTCAATGTTAAGTTTGATGTAATTATAGCTGCTATACTATTTTTATATGTGCCCTGAAGGTACCTGACATGTCTTTTTCTACAATTCTTTCCCTGATGAAAGCTTTATTGTTTGTTGAGATTAGCTGTGCGTTATACAGAAGGAACTGAAACGCTGTTTCACCTTTCTATCATGGATAAAAATTCATGTATTTTGCTGTAGAAACATACAACTTTACTCTTTTGAAATCAGAATCAGTTCAAGAGATCTTGGTTTCTCAAGATTGTACAAGATCGTTACTGTAGCTTGACTTTATCTTAGCTACTTTGGGTGAGAGGGATTAATTGACTTAGCAACTGAAAGTTTTATTTAGCTTGTTTTATACTTTAGATAACTTAAATACAGGACACTAATGTTACTAAAACCTATAATGTTAGCTAGCTAAAGCATTTGGCTCTCTAGCTAACAATTTAGCAATTCCTTGTTTGGTATATTCTGGGCTTCTTGGCTTTCATTTCACCAATCATTTCATTCCCTACTTCATGTTTCACTCATACTCATACTGATGCTGTCATACCCACACACCATAATTTTCACCTTCTATAGTTTTATATTTTTAAATATACTCCTCAGTATACAATTACACCTTGCACATTCTTTGTAATTTATATATTGTATTTTAATTTATGTATATTGTCTTGTAACTTTTGTAAATTTGTACATTCCATCCCAAGTTTTTTTTTTATTTTTTTATTTTTTATGAATTTCTTTTATTATTATTTAAATTGGAAATGCTGTCTTTAGTTTAATGTAATTAAGCCTTCTTGTGCAATTTTTCTTGATGAAATTATATCATACTGTTCAGGTTTGCTTTACTTTACAGAGAGAGAGAGAGAGAGAGAGAGAGAGAGAAGCAGAAAAGTGCATTTTAAAGTGATTTTAAAGTTTACACACAGCAGTTTTTAAATATTAAAAAGAAAAGCATTAGTAGGGCGATCATACAGTAGCCTATATGCAGACAGGTGACATACACCTTAATAGCCAGCTAGCTACCAAAGGCTAGTCTTATAGGATTTCTGTGACACTACAGTACTTTTTATCATACACAGAACTTTTCATATTTACCTGAAATGCTAGTTAGCTACCTAACCACACCACATTTCAAGCTATTGTGAATAACATTTATAAATGTTTATAACCTTCACTGATAATGCTAACACCTCAGCAAACTGCCTATGTCTGTTAGATTTTTCAAGTTAGACCCTTAAATGCTAATACTCTTCACTAATGGTGCTAGATAGTATGCTAACAGGTAAGCTAAGTTACCCATTCAAGATGTTTTTTGTTTGTTCGTTCATTTGTTTTTTGTGGCAAATTCACAGAAGCTCATATTCAAACAATGCTAACAATCATGCTAACAGTTCCCATTTATGGCAGATTTCCAGTATAGTCAGGTAACATTGGCAAAACTGACAGGATTTCTGTGAGATGTATTTCAGTCATATTTATACATATGTCTGCTTATGACAGCTAGTTAGCCAACATAGGCTAACCAGACAACATATCTAAAGCTATGTTTAAGTCATATTCTTAGATGTTTATATTCTTTGATCATATTGCTAACTGTGTAGCTAACATGTAACTTATTTTTAAACTTTTTTATTTATTTGTTTATTTATTGCATGATGCTTCTGATAATGCTAGCCAGCTAACCTCACTGATTTATTTAGAATATATATTTTTACTAGACACAAATCCATACCTCGATTTTAAAATTATTCAATAATTATGAATCATATGGAAAATCATATGTAACATATGTGGATAGTAACATGTCCAAATTATTATCAGCGGATGAGAATAAAGGAGGGAAAATCTGAGACTGAAATTTTACTACCATACGTACTTAAACTGTAGTTTACATATATAAACATTAGTACATACCATAATGTAACATAGTATTACCATGGCACTTCAGACATTAACATGGTAGGCACCATAGGACGTTATAGAGTACCAGGGTGGGTATTATGGCACTGCAGTGGGTACTATTGGAGTACAATGGTGTGTATACACTTTGGTAAATACCATGACACTTATTGGGTACAACAGTGGCTTCCAGGTCCAGGAGGTATCTAATAAAGTATGTTTCAACATAAACTATGTTATTCAATTAATGTTACATACAAACAATGGTAATATATTATATAAATATAACCATTATTGTACATAACTATGTACAAATACTACAGTACATGGTAGAACCTTGTAAAATAGTGTGGAACATGTACTATATCAGAAGATTGTTACCATACTACTGTAAAAAAAAAAAAAAAAAAAAAAACCATGGTACTATATACCATAGCAAAATTTCTTATTGGTTACGTCCAGATAACCTACACAGTCAGGACAGATCACTACTCCAGCGTGGACCTGCATGAAAATCAAGTCAGGAAATTTCCTGTGCTCCTGATGCTTCAATCACCCTGAGCCCATGAAGTAAAAAAAAAATAATAATAAAAAATAAATGAAATGGTGACTTTCCCACAGAGCTTAATAAATTCCATCTTGTGAGTTCCACAAAGAAGGAAGAATGCAAAAGTCAAAGCATGCTGTTTAGTAGTGAAAACATTCAGAGTGTTTACGGTCAGTTTGGGAGAAGGTATGCGTATGGTTAAGCCACATCAAATTCATTCCATTTACATTAAGCATTCTCATTGACCTGCTGTGTTAGCTTTGGGTTTGGGGTTAGCACTGGAAAATCCAGCTATAAAGGATGGGAATGAATGTTGGGAAATCAGGATGATAGCCAGTGTCCAGCGTGGCTCTTCTTTACCGTGTCTCTCCTCTAGCACTGACTGGTAACATGATCTGCTGCAGGAACTGAATAACACGGTAAAGAAATGATCTGCCATCATTTATTAAGAGCACAATTGATGTAAAACACTGTTATTTGTGCTGTTAAAGCTGCACTTCCAAATTTGGGAAATGCTCAAAGGCCTAAATGTTGCCGTATATTTGTCTGGACCTCTACCCCCTTACCTCCTCCCTCTCACATTGCTTAACTCTGGTTGTGTTTTGAGTTAGTTGGGAATTTTGGTGGGGGTTTGCTGGGAAATGCTTTGTCGGCTCAGACTGTGCTCGGAAGGAAAGCTGTGTCATTAAAGGTTTTATGACACATTTGGTGCCTTTTTCCTTCATGCAACTTTACACTTTTTTTCTTTTTATTTAAAAAATATTCCAGTATGTATAGTACATATAGTACTTACACACCTTATTAAGTATACCCGAAGCTAACAGACTGAAACTGAATCTAATTCATGAAAGAAATCCAAATCTCCCCATAGTGTCTGACCTTGCCAAAGAAATCTGGGATATACATTAAAATATCAGAAGCCAGTGGTGGCAATAGTCTGATTTAAAAAAAAAAAAACAAAAAAAAAGAAAGAAAGAAAGAAATGCGCCCAATTAGTGTGTACATCTATTTAAAGAAATTACAATCCTGTAATGACTGGAAAGATACTTTTCTGTAATTAATTTTTCTCATTATTCTGTACAGTTGTGTGTTTAACATATTCGAAACACACATCTGTATTCGATTATAATATATTTAATCGTCATGTCAAACTACATGTATATGAAGACATCAATGTAATGTTTTAGTGCATCAAATATTACATTAAGCACCTTCACATTCTACAAGCATGATTTCAAATGTGCTTAAGTGTGTTTAGCTGCAATAGAGGAGGGAGGGTTGGGGATTTCAATGCTCCTCTCTCATCAGACACACATGATTCAGGAGCAACAGGTGGTTTCTGAGTTGACCAGCTATGTTAGAAAAGAGGAAAAATATTATATCTTGTTTTCATGAGACTGGGCCTCCAGTTGATGATTGATGAATACACACATGTTTATGTCATTAGAGAATCTCTACACACACACACACACACATAAATACACACAGCATGTCTGAAAAGTTTATCAGTATATAAAAGAACACAAATACTGCTCTATCAGTGTATTTACTGTTAAAAAAAAAAAGGTGGGAAGTGGTGTGTATGATGCATTCAGCAGAAGGTCAATGACACAGAGCAATGAGATATGCAAAAATGGCAGCATCAGCTGGTCCCAGTTGCACCACACCCCCTTAGAAACTCTCTCTCTCTCTCTCTCTCTCCGCACTCACTCACTCACCCATTCACTCACACACATTGCATGGCTTCACTTATCAAAATGCTAACAGTAGTTATACCTCAAGCCGCCAGCCCCAGATACAATCACAAACACACAGACACACAAATTATTTTCGCTTTGACTCTGCATTATATAATATTGATGTGCATTACTGTCTCTACAAAACTTCAGCTAAAAAAAAAAAAATAATTTTTTTTTTCTCCAAGTGTTTTCAGGCAAGAATGGAAAGTGTTAAGATACTCCCCGGAAGTGTGAATAATCCCAAATCTAAGAGGAGGCTATAAGCCAAATACCTGTACACTAGATATAAGAAAACAAAGAGAAAGTGTGTGTAGTGCGAACCCTACCTGTGCCGTCTGCAGGAACTGGGGAGAAAGACGAGCAGCTGAAAATCCAGAGAGGGATGGAGTGAAGCTGAAGCGCGGCAGGCCAAAGAGCTGAGCACTGTGAGAATGCGTGCAGCCAAGAGAAAGCAGGTGTGCTGTAACAGGGGAGGAGGGGACGAGATCGAGAGAGGCGCAAGCCGAGAGAAAGAAGGAGGGAGAGAGGGAGAAGAGAAAAAATAGAGGGAGGGGTTGAGTTCTGAGTCCCTCTCGATTTAGATAATTGGTGGAGAACTTTCCTCATGTGCACTTCCCGAAAGCATTTGGAAGACGAGAGACAGGGAACAGAGAGAGAGGATATCTGTCACAGAGTGTCCCCTGGTAATGACAGAAAAGTGCAGAAAAGTTCAACACATACATCTTTCTCTCTCTCTCTCTCTCTCTCTCTCTCTTAGTACTTTTTCTATAGTGAAAATATTCCCTTTTTTTCAAACCACCATGCTTTTGTTTCTCTGACAGGACCATACATTAGTTTCTCTTACACACAGGCCCTGATCCCTATGAGAGTGTGTGTGTACTCAGAGAGGCTTCCAATGTGAAAAAGGGGTGAGAGGAGGTGAAAGAAGGAGAAAACTAGCTTCCACCCAACCTAAGACATGGTTCAGATTGACAGTCTTTCAGTTCATTGTTCAATTTTCTTCCTTCTGCCTGTTTCTGCTGTTTGTTTACAAACATTTTTTAGGACAACATATTATAAATCATTTTATGTATAGTTTTATATTAGTTCTGACCAAGCAATTTGATTGGATGAGAAACATTCCACGAGTATCAGCACTTGGATGTTTAACTTAATCTATCACTCCACATCCAGGAAATTGCACTAACTATTGGTTGCAGCGTGGGTGAGAGTAGGTCTGTACTGTATGGTCCGCAGTACTGAGGAGAGAGCAGCTGCCTGCCAAATTCACAGCCAGTCACAGAAGCACTTTCAGCAAGAAAACACATCTGATAATGTTATGTCACCTTAAACAACACTTTGTCTCCTTAGTAACTGCTTCTAAGTCATTGTCGCCATGTTGTTTGGTTAACACCTAAGACATGGTAAAAAGCTAACTAGATTCTAACACAAGGCTGAATCCCAAATCCCTTTCTAACCCCTGAACAAGGGCCCTACTTCCTAGCAGAATAAGTAGAAATGTAATGTAAATCTTGTAAGTTTCTCAGGACTGTCCACCACCTCCATGGTTTATTCTTCTCACCTTTTGGCTACATAGTACTGGTAAGAATTTAAAACTACTTTGACCCCTGTTACTTAAACTAACTATCTCTAAATGTTGTGAATGATATGTGTTGGTGGAGCAAAATAACTGGTTAAATAAACATCATAAACATCATAATCTGTTGGTAATAAATTGTGTTCAGTTTTGACTTTAAGCAGTAATGGAGTGGAACTAGAGTCTCTGGCGGCAGTGTCTGAGAGGAGCATGCTGAAGAAACTTCTCAGGATTCTGAACAAAACATCCCATCTGCTGCATGCCACACTGGTGTTTTACTGGAGCACGTTAAGCCATAGACTGATCAGCGAGAAGCATCACAGAACATGACAGGAGGTCTTTCCGTCCTGTGGCCATCAAACTTTATAACTCCTTCCTCCTTCTGTAGGGGAGGAGAACTAAAATAATGCTACAGTATGTGGCAATGACAATTTGTATGCCTTGATTCTTCAATATCATGTGCAAGTGGCCAAAACACAGTATTGGTGATCATTCTATTTTTTATGTTATACATGTAATACAGAAAATGTGTGTACCAAAGAAGCTGCTGTTTATGCAACATGGTAGTGACCAATCTTGCTTCCCTAAAAATTTTAAGTTGCTAACTTCAGCCCTTTTGGAGAGATGATTTTATATGTGCCTCAAAAATGGGGCAACATTATACTGTCTCGAGTCAAACCATAATAATTTAAAATGCTAATTATTAATATTTCTTTATGAGTACTGATACTAAAATTGGTGTAAGCTTCTAAAAGCATATGATATGAAAATATGCTTGTTTAAATTAAAGCATTCCATGCCAAATTAAGGATTTTTTTTTTTAACTGTGTCAAATCGAAGATCTTAACAATTTAGCATTTTAGAATAATACACTTTTTCAGATTTATGTCTTTTCATGTGAACTCATAATTGGCCAAGTGTCATCTGAATGACAGTTAAGATCATTAAAAGCTTTGAATTTTAAAAAGTTATGGGCACTACATGAAATGGCATGAAATTGTATTTAGCAAATTGATTTTTTTTTTATCTGATGCAAATATAAATGTGTACTGTATGCATATTTACAAAAAAAAGTTTGGATCTGGAGATGAGAAGCATTAAGTATTATGAAAAATGGTGTTATATGATACATATCATATATATGTTATATATCATGTGCAATATCATTGAGCAATATCAAGTTCAATTCCAAGTAGGCTTTTTTTTTGTCATTTCAACCATATACAGTTTAGTACATAGTGAAACGAAACAACGTTCCTCCAGGACCAAGGTGCTACAGTACATACAACATAAATTAACAACATAAATTAACATAAATTTCTCCTGGCTGTAGTGTAGTTAGAGTATTTTTAAACATTTACAGATTTCGAATGCTTCAACTTGATTGTCAACTTGTGGAACTAATATGTTTAACTAAATTATGCTAAACACACTTCTAAGGAACTCGAACAGATAGCTAGCTAATCGAGTAATCTTGCTAGGTACTGTTCCATGCATGACAATTTATATCACATAAAATAAGCAGAACTCCCCAAATTTGTAGGAAAAACTTTATCATTTACCTCTTGCTAACCTGATCACAGTTTATATTTCTACTGTACACATGAGCAGCATAAGCATTTCATGTAGGGGGGAATTTTTTTTACTTCTGTTTCAGCTCAGTGAGCGATAAGTGGGAGGATGTTAGCGTTAGATCTCTAGAGGTTACAGATGGTGACCTGCTTATCCTTTTTGCTGAATTCCAGAGTTCAGCCTCCAAAAGTTATGTGTTTTGCAGAGCATTTGGAGCTCCATTCAATATATCCATTCGGATACAGCTTTCGAGTTTGACATTCAGATATGCTATGTATGATATAGAAAAGGGTTCAATTTAATGAATATACAAGGATGAGTCAAACATTTTCCGCAATCAGTGCTTTCCTTACTGTCTCCCCATTTACTGTTGTATGGGAGTCACGTGACCAAAGAACTAACGACTCAGACCAAAAGACTTAAGGGGTAACTGCTCAATTCTGTTTCCTGTACATAACCTACGGAGGTTTTGCAATGTTTTGCAAATGCGTGGCCCGTAGAAAATGAACAAACCACTCTCTGAGACTACTCTTTCTTCTGAGTCATGTTAAAGACTCGTTCAAAAAGAATGAACCATTCATGAACGACCCATCATTAGTGTATTCGTAGCTCACAGCTCAGACTAAAACATTTGTTAATGAGGGAATACAAAGGCTTATTGTCAGATGGACAAAGTATATTGAAAAGCCAGGAGATTATGTGGAAAAATTACGTATTTGTCATTTAATAAGTTAATTAAATTTAATTGTAAAGCCAGAATGTGGATAGTTTTTATTCACCCTTGTATTTACTGTATTAATAGTGAATTAACTACATCCAGTTAAAGAATTAGTTCTAATATTCTCAGCTCTTTATCAAATTCTTAATATTTGTTTTATTTTTAAAGGACTGACACATTTTTATGTTGATGTAAAAATATTACATTTTATTGAATCTGTTTGTTTGTTTTAAACATACAAACTGTATTTAATATAAAATTAATCAGGCTATACGTACTATACTAATATATAATTACAGTTATGTTTAATACTATACTTCTACACTGTAATAATAATGATAATAATAATAATAATAATAATGAAAAGGTCACACACTCTAATAAATAATGCACTTCCCTGCTTATCCTGACGTGCCAATCGCTCTGGAATAGGGTCAGTCTGGGCTCATCAGACTCATGGACACGCAGCTGACATAATCCCTCCTCTGTTTTTGGAAAATCTATCCCTATGCCATGTATGTCATGATTGTCTTTAATTCTGGCTAAGGTTCTACGAGGGCAGTACATTTGTGTATGATGTACATTTGTTAACATGTCAAAACTCTGTGCAATTATGTTTATACCGTTGTTTGGCAATTTACAACTCAGTAATTTTGCCAAAGTCGTCAATTTACTGCCTACTCACGGTCACTGTGCCATATGCTAAATGGACACACTATAATTAAAGCGGTATGTGTACACACGGTATGATGCTTGCAACACATCGTATTTATTTTATTCCAGATACAGTACATGGAGCTGAACGTAAGCAGAACAAAGCTACATTTATAGTTAAGTCAAAATGTTTGCCACTTTTTGCTTTTCCCCTCCAAACATTTGTGTTAGAAGAGCACTTCAACGGTGTCACTCTTATAAATAATATTATGATATGTGGATGTTTCTGGAGGTACCTATTAGGCAGGCCTGGATCGCAACAATCAAAGTCAGTGGTAATTACATGTAAGGGAGGTTTACTCCTGAATGGATTGCAGATGATGCCCTGTGCTTTAAAGAGTCTTTTCAAAGGAGACATTTTAAACCCTGCTTAAAGTGAAGCACTTCGCCAGCAGCTAAAAGAACACAGCATATATAAGCGGAGAGTAAACTCGAATGCCACAGCGAATTAAACCTCAATCAGTGTGAGTGTTTAAGTACAGGAGAGGAAAAGACAGGTAGTGACTTGCCACTGCCAGCAGATCTGTAACTATAATCAATCTTTAAAAAATAGGCTCACTGATCCTAGAGTCTGGTCTATTCTGCTTTTAATTATACTGTAAGCTTTCTTCCCTTGTCTCGTGTCTTCCCTGGAAATACTATTAACTATGATTTGTCACTAAAATGCCCAAGTCCTTAAGATAGACACAGGAAGTATATAATGACTGCTTTCAAACTTTAGAAAGTTGCATTTAGGAAATCATGAACAATATACGAGCAATGTTCAAGTCAAACCTGGACTTGAGATGAAATGAATGCAGGTGTAAAACACTTAGTGAAGACCCAGAGTTTCACTATTGCTTGGATTCCATCAGGATAGAAAGTTATCTCAGTACACAGTAGCCATAATGAGACTGCCTGATTCACATCTCAGAAACTCCTTTAATGACTCAAACATGTGGAAACATCTTGTACCTGTAAGGTGCAAGTGGTGTTCCTGATTGAGTGTGTGTACAGTTCCTACAGACAGTTGTGACTCTTCCACAAGTTATTGACAAGTTATCCATTGATTTTCAAGTATCAGGTGTTTTACTCACCGAATGTTCACGGGAACAACTACAGTGAGCTCCTTGGCCGGGATCGTCATTCACAGATGTACGGCCTTCTTTAAAAAGTTTGAACCATTCAAACTTTCTACTGCGTCAAAGAGTCTTTTCACCATAATGTTCTTGAAGTCTTCTGTAAATGTCAGTCGGTTTTATTCCTTCATTAAGGAAACATTTAATCACAAGTCCCAGTCTGACTTGCATAACATTTATAGACACTTTTATATTGCATGTTAAGCGTGGACAGTTGTACACAATATTGTTCATGAATTCCTAAATGTAACTTTCTGAAAAAATCATTAACTTAGTGTTTGAATGCAGTTATTATATTCTCCCTATGTGTATCTTGTACTGTCCAGGCACGACACATACAACACAAAAGTCCCGGTTTGACTTGAACATCCCCTGTATATTTCAAAGGGTTAATCAGAGTTTGGTTATTTAAAAAATATATAAATAATAATAACTATAACTTTGGAAATATAGCACAACTGTGACTATGTCTAGAGGAGATCGTCTACCAAACATTATGGACTGGTGGAAATCATGTGTCACTGAAAATGATGCTCCCGCTACCACGCTTCACAGCAGGAATAAAGTCATCATTTAAAAAAACCATACAGTAGATGTCCTTTTTCTTCTCTTCTCAGAACTCTTTCTTAAAGCCGAGCTTTGTGAGTGCCCAGGTAATGGTTGTGGATCTGAGCTGTGGATCTTTCCAGCTACTTCACAGTTTCCATTGGCTGCCATTTGCTTCCAAAGATAGTAATTTTCTCTGCATTTAATTCGTTCTTCTGCTTCTCGCTTTCTCAGGAATATCATATTTGAAATGCATTACATAACAAACAGAAATATTATAGAGCTCGAGGCAGCAGAAGTGGTTTTATTGTTACATGGAAAGGAGTGCTTTTACTCTACCTGTAATTATAGAGGAAGTGTCTATAAGTGCTTGGCTTCAGGCTGCTGACTCAATTGCAATAAACAGTCTGGATGCAATTAAGAAGAAAATAACGCACGTTGGCTGATGTGGCTGTGTCTGCTTAAGGCTTGTCGCTGCTTCTGATCTGATGCCTGGTTTCTTGACACACAAGCAAATTTGTATGAAGAGTTCATAATTAATGTTAAGGATCAGTACTTGTGTAAAAAAAAAATATATATATATATATATGGAGCAACAAAAATAAATAAATAAATAATATATATAAATAATATATATATATAAAAAAAAATATATATATATATATATATATATATATATACATACACCCATATATGGTGTTGTGAAGTAATGACTGTGAGAGATGACAAGAGAAAGAATCCTTAATGAATGAACCGGACTTAAAAGGGAGAACAATTTTCATTTTGGTGATACCAGATACAACAACCATAAATAAATTAGGTGAAGGCTTAGCAGTTAATTTGAAGGTGAAATCAGGGTCAGCTGTTTTCAGCCAATTGGATGACGATTGTTTATTGAGTTGTTGAGGTTAATTAGATTAGAAAATGTTTTGCACACCCCTCTCCTAAGAGCAATCATTCACAATGTGTATAAATGGTGGAGACTCGAGGCCATTCTCCTTCTCTACTATTAGGACCTTTAAGAACATGACATGATGTTTTATGAATTGAATTTTACAGGTCACATTTATGGGAAAATAGATTTAAAATAAGGGGGTGCACAAACTTTCAGTCATCAGTGTATTTCCATTGTGGGTTTGCATTTTGAATATACTGTACATCCATGAATGAAGGGTTAGTTATGTACAATTGTGCATTAATAGTGATGCTAAACTGGCTAACATGTTCACATTGAAATAACAGGTTAAATAATATCCAATAAGAAAAGACAACTGTAGACAAATGTTACCAAAATTCCTATCATTTTTAGCACTTAAATGGCTCAAAACTTCCTGTGAGGCAAGAAGTAGAGGCATGCTTTCCACTGACTGGGCTTCATGGGGCTGTGGTCAGGTTTAGATCTGTTAGATCCATCAGAAATGACCTGCTGCAAAAGCCAAATTCTGCAGCAAACTATTTTTTTTTTCACCACCTGTTATAACACAGAGTTAAAATGAAGAAAAAGAAAGTCAAAAAATCAGGGAGGGGGTCCATGGGAGGGAGAGAGAGAGAGAGAGAGAGAGAGACTAAAGCATGCCTATGGAGACTTTTGGAAAGGAAAAATCAGTCCAACATGGAAGTTCCAAAATGTGCAGTTCCTCGAATGACAACTAGGCTACCTGGCTCCAAAAGTAATTAAATCCCCAAAAAGCCCCATGTTAAAATGTCCAAAAGAAATAAACATGGCGGCACGGTGGTGTAGTGGTTAGCACTGTCGCCTTGCACCTCGAGGGTCCGGGTTTGATTCCCGGCCAGGCTCAATTCCCGTCTCTGTGTGCATGGAGTTTGCATGTTCTCCCTGTGCTCGGTGGGTTTCCTCCGGGTACTCCGGTTTCCT
>JAQQZS010000004.1:3147566-3165918 GCA_030068045.1 Platyallabes tihoni | reverse complement strand
CCTCCTTTTCCCCCTTCTGCCATTCTTTTGCCCCCCCCCCCCCCCTCCCTCCCCTCCCCCTCTGTCTTTACAGCTGTCTCACCCTGCCACGTAGCTAAGCATCACTACGAGACACATGGAATTCACCAAACTCACAAACTGGATCTGAATCTGGTGTTTGCTCTCTCTCTCTCCCCCTCTCTCTCTGCATTTCATTTAACCTTCCTCAACACTTTATTCTTTTGTGAAAGTTTATTAAAACGCCCACACGAAGCAGTTCAGACTGGAAGTGTGCTTGCTCACATTGTATACACAGAATAACAAGGGGGGGGGGGGGGATTAACTACAAAACTACTTGTAATATAAAGTACATTTATATTTCCTATGAAATGATTTGTCTGTACACTGACTCTGCATATGAAATCAAATGAAATATAAATGAATAATAATAATTTTAACAATATTAAAAGCCATGCTCTCCTGCCATCTACTGCTCAGTGAGTGTAATCACCCTGCTCAGTACCATCAGCCCTCCTGTTTTATTTATTTAATTTGTATCACTTTTCATTATTCATTTTACATTTTTAGACTTTTAAACTAAAATCCACTGAAACACAAGACAAGCTTCAGTAATCTGACAGATTGAAGATGTGAAGATTTGTCTTTTTACTTTATTTTGTACTGAAAAAGTTGATGTAAGTGAATAAAATACCTCATATTTACTGTAGAACATTATTCAGGGTGTGTTTAATAAAAGTTCTTACACTAAATATTTTTGTAATATCACAACTGAAATTTAGTATAAAACCTTCATTTTTTGTCTTTAATGCTATTATTATTATTATTATTTAATACAACCTTGATCATGTTTTAGTTAAATTTATTTGATTGCCAGTACTGTATAACAAACAAACACTCAGCAAGTGTGTTTGGACATTATCTAGGCACAGGCTGGTACATTTCCCATGGCTAATTTAATAATAAACAATGTGATTCCTTAAATATCAATTGTTTACACACAGGGCCACATTATTAGGAATACCCGTAAACCTGCTCATTCATGCAGTTATACAAATCACTCAATTACGTAATACGTCGAAATAAGGGAACAGTGTATTTTCAGTGACTTTGACTGACTGTGGCATGATAGCTGGTGCCAGATGGACTAGTTTCTATTCCAGGGGACTCAGGACACTAGGTAGAATACAGACTGAATGGGGTGCCAGTCTGTTGCAGGGCACAAGCAAGTATTCACACACACAATCTACAGGCAATTTGAGGATATTAAAACATTTAAAACATTAAATTTTAAGCAAAAGTTTAATACTGAATACTACTATTTATATTTGTTTCCAACCCCTAATACTGAAACATTTTATTTAAATCTTGGTTGAAATATTCATCATATCAAACTTTAGATAATCCTGCATAGTCGTGTTTTGCCATTGGCCATCCCACAATCCAGATAAGACGACACAAATATGTTGCATTTGGTCACTTTCAAACACTGTATTGTTCATAGCAGGAAAAAAAAAAAGCAAGAGTCACTATTATTAAACATAATTTAATGTAATCACGCAACATCATAAAAGTAAACATGCCACATCTACATAAAAGTCACAAAGTAAACATTTATCCATTTTTGTGCAGCAGATTCCTTTTTGTTGAAAGGATCTTTGTTTAAAAGCTGTAAGCGGGTATAACCGCTTTTCAAACCCTGGGTCAATAATGCCTTTGAGATGTCCCTGTCAACATCTACATAAACACAACTCATCACTTGTAGAACAACAATTAATGGATTTTAAAATAGGAACAGTAACATGCACAACGTTAGGGGAAAAAAGGAAACTAAGGAAAGGAAAAAAGGAAAAGGGGGCAGTGGTCTTGGATCTTTTGTCTGGTAATTCATGTATCGTCACACTGACTGCTGAATCATTTTTTTAATTTATATACAGTATGTATTTAGTGTACTCTAAACTGTTCATACACTGGCGCTGTTAACGCATTGGTGGCGCATGGTCAGAGCAAATTATTTAATTCTAAATTAAGGTTATTTAGAATTGGAAGAAAATCTAGAATCATTGTATTTTTTAAATACTGATAGACTAATAGAATTGCAATACAAATCAAATTGGCACCTAGGTATCATAATATCACATCAGGTGGTCCCTGGTGATTCCCATATCTAAGCTAACCAAGGAATTCCATCACCTGCCCTTCTGATTCTCTTTGGTTAAGACAGAATCAGAATGGAAATAAACAAATTGGTCCATTTATGGTATTATGCTGTGCCTACTGTGACCTTTGAGTTCAAGCTGCCTATACTTTTTTCTTCTTTGTTTTTATTAATTTTTTTGCTTTATATCAGAGACTGTATCTTTGTATCTATATTCAATAAAGGTGCACCACCTGAAAGCCTCGTACACAGCTAAAATTTATGCTGTCTAAGCTGCCCAAACCTACCAGGTTGTGCTCCAGCTGCACCTTAACCAGACGACTTTTGGCGGCATCTGATTTTTCAAACGAGCAAAAAGCATCATGTGGAATCTTCTCAATCTTGTTATGGTTGAGCGCGACGTAAATGAGCCAAGCTGGGAGGTGACGTGGGATTTGGTGAAGCACATTGTGGCTAAGATCCAGCTGGTGCAACAAAGGAAGCATCCGGAATGCGCCAGGTGCAACCTTGTAGATCTTGTTGCGGGCCAGGCCAAGGTGCTCTAGGTGTGGAAGTGAGAAAAACGTCCCCTTGCTGATGCTTGAGATGGAGTTACCCTCTAAGTTAAGTGTCCTTAGGGAGCGTGGAAGGTAACGAGGGACCTGCTTCAAAAGGTTTCCTTCTAGATTGAGACTTTCCAAGCGAGTAGCGTTAATGAGCGCATTCTTGCCCAAACCTTTGTTGGTAAGTTTGTTGGCACTGAGGTCCAGCACTTGAAGCTGTGCCTTGCCCTGAAAAATACCTGGCTGGAAGTGTTCAATGAGGTTACCACGCAGATAAAGCTCTTGAATGCTAAGCGGGAGAGGGAGAGGGACAGACGTAAGATGATTGTGAGAGAGGCTGAGGGTGCGAAGGATGCTCAGTGAAGAAAAAACTCCAGCATGGAATGAGGATGAGATACTTTCTAAACTGTTGTTGCTCAAACTGAGGATGAGCAGCCCAGGGCAGCGAAACCAGGCCACCTCAGATATCACTTTCACTTTGTTCCCATCCAGACGAAGTTCTTCCAGTGAGGCTGGAAGGTCTGTAGGGACACTCTGGAGGAGGTTCCGGTCCAAATACATCCTCTTTAGGGCCTGGATGCCTTCGAAGGCACCTGCAATGGAACTGTCTATCAGACGGTTGTTGCTCAGCACCAGGAACTCCATAGAAAGGTACTCTGAGAGCATATACAGTGGAATTCCCTCAATGCGGTTGTTCATAAGGAGAACGTAGCGGGAATTGTAAGGAATTCCGTAGGGAACCTTATCCAGCCCTTTGTCTGAACATTGCACCACCCTGTAAAAACAAGATAGAACACATAACTTAAAAAAATAATGAATTGTACAGAACTAAACTCAGCATATGTGAAGCCATGTTTGATACATACCTCCCGTAACAAGCACAGTCTGGTGGGCAGTAGTGATCTTCAAAATATGGAAAGTATGGGGTAGTGGCAAGCTCATTTTGATCCTGTTTAAACTTTATCTGCTTTGCATTTTTCATGGGTTTACCACTCTTATCTTTTCCCTTCTTCCCTTTCTTCTTAAGTTTTTCTTTGATTTTTGGAATTTTAGTACTCCCTTTTTGCTTGATGGTTTTGGGTAAACTCATGGCAGTAGGGCCAGCCAGGGCCGCCATAACCGTAAGAGTAGCATCCTCTTCAGAACTCTCAATCTGCCCTAATGAGGAATTCTCATCTGTGCTGGTCTCATTGGTTGATGGCATGGATGTTTTTCTCAGATCTGAAAAGTGACTTGAGTAAAATATATTTTGGCCTTCGATATCAGAATTGGTCTTTGTAATGTCTGAAGAACTTCTTGTTGTGATGGTGGATGAGAAATACTGAGAAGGCAAGAAAGTAGAAAGGGGAGTGTCTACTGAAGGAGATATGGATTGATCTCCACCCTGATTCTCTTCCTGAATTTCCTCATTTCTTGTTTTGTTCTCCACCTTCTGATCCTGTCCTCGCTTTTCACTGCTTTCTCCATGCTGCTCTTCTCCTTCTTTCAGGATTTCATGCACATCTTGACCAAATGTCTCACCATGTACAGAATCCGCCTCGTGTCCCTCTTTTATTGTTACAGTAATCTGAGTTCCTGGCTCTTTCTCCCATTTCAGTTGTTCTTCCTCCCCTGCTGGAGGATGCTGAAGGTGATCAGGACTCCGCTCAGTCCAGGTCTGACTCTCTAAAGACACATTCTGAGGAGATGATACATTCAGACCTGTAGGAGCGAACATAGCAAACAACCCAGGGAAATTAATGCACAGCTTTGTTACTGACAAGGAAAAGTAAAACACAAACCAAACATACTGATCCAGATTAAATTAAACAAGCACACAGCAATCAGAAGAACCACAAAATCAGACATTGTTGAGACCAATTACATAAAAGTACACAGTACTTACTTGGCTGAAGCACTAAAGTCTTAGCCACCTCAACAATTATCCAAAACAGCAGAATCACCGTCCTCATTTTTTACTTGGAAGAACTAAAGAATGAAGACAAGTTCCACATAAATAAGTCACAACCTGGCAGACCGAAGAGAAATGTTTCCAGTAGTAACATTTTGATGTACAGTTATTCGATTTGACTCCTAGTTGAAATGTTCCATCGACAAGTCAAAACTGGTTAAGCGTCAAACTTGAGCTCTAATTCATTCAGTAACATTAGACACCATTAATAAAACATATCTGGAATGCAGGTCTTACCTTGAAACTTTAAACAAACTTCTCAGCCCTCTCTTCGTGTCGTGGAGCTATAAGAGGCATGCTGTGTTATCCTGAAATGCACACTTGCCCAAAAGGACTAAACGAATAATCCAAGAGTTCATATATCCTCTTCTATTCGGAAATGGCATCCAATTGTCGAATGGAACCCATGCAAAAAAAGCATTTAGAGAATTTCATCACGCTCAGACTCCAAACTAAAAGAATCCCTGGGATCAATAGAGGCTGAAGAAAACTGTCCAGACAGGTCAAAGGTTAGAGGTCACTGTTTACCCTTCATTTGGAACTTCTGCCCAGTGTCCTTCTAGTGACAAGTGGTTTCCCGGCAAATCAGTGACCTTAGACCTCAACGTAAGAACGCTGAGGCGGTTCAAACTGGGTAGGGAAAGTAGATGTTTTCCTGCAAGTTTTGTTAATTTCTGTTAGTGAGACCAAACACTTTCTAAGGATCATAAATATTAACAAGGGTCACGTGGTCTGATGAGTCAACATTGAGCCTATTTTGCATAGTGTCAACTGTACAAGCCTGGAGGTAGTGTTGAGCTGGGGTTGCTTCAGTTGCACTGAATGACCAGGTTATCACATCTATGGAGTTTTTCTTGCCTGACGACATGGACTCCAGGACTCAGATTGTGAAAAAGTGGTTCTGGGAGCATGAGGAATCATTTTCACACATGAATTCACCACCAAACTGGGCACCGTAATCAAAGATAAAAGCGGCCAATGAAATCTTGGGAGTGTACAGGTTTTTCTTTTTGGCAGAGCAGAGTATACACTAAATGTAGATAAGTACACACTGTATTTGTTTATCCTGTATTCCATCCAAGTACTGAACCGAAGACAAGTGGGCACACGATGCAATTGGTATTGATTAAATTACATTCATTTAATTGAATCAATTAAAATCAATTAAAATTCTTGTTAGTGTGTTGCTCCAGGCATGTCATTAAACAACCAATGACATTAAGGTGCAAAGCATTGTGATGCACAGTGTACGTTATGTTAACGACATATTCTTCTCAGTTGTCTACATACTAACTGGGTCTTTATAATGCTAATACGAATTCTCACTGTGCTGTTATACCTGATGAGACAGACATCCAGGTTCCTGCATGCAAAAAAAAAAAAAAAAAAACAGTGGAAGAGTCTTTTTTGGATTTGGTTTTTACTGTCTGAACATATTTTGCAAGGATTATTGGTTTGGAAAAATACTGATGAAAATAGTGAAAAACATAGAAAAGATGATCTTAGGTCCCACTGAAACTTCCCCTGGATCTCTAAACTTCAGCCTTACCAACCCCTCCACATCTAAAACATCTGCCTGAAATTACCCAGCAATTGAATCATATCCTTCAACAGCATCAATTAAACATTCCCTAAACGTACTCTTAGAGCTTTGGCTCAAGTTTTAACAGTAGATAACGTTCCAAAGAAAGACTGCTTTCTCCATTGTTTTATACTGAAAGCATTCCAATGGAGTATATACAAACAGGGCGTCCAATCGTCTCTACACATCATGAACTTGTGTTAACACATCTGCGGTTATGATTGTACTTGCACTTTGAATGGGTTAGTTAAAATAATCCCTTTGCTGTATAATGTCCTGCTACACCAAAACATTGACTTAATGTACAGTATAAAACACTTTCACACAGTTTCTTTGTTTATGTAGCAACCTACTGGAGACTAAGTGTACTGCATGTTCCAGTTGGTCTTAATAAATAAGTGTTGCTTTCAACACACTAACTAAAATAACTAACTGTGTCCATGTACCAATGAATCAGGTCAAAATACAAACAGTATAACTTGTTGGGCTGTTACAAAAAAAAAAGAAAACAGTTAACAAAGGGGAAAACATAGCAAAAACAAATACTGCTTCCACTTTTAGGAGAAATTATAATTTTCTGGATTTTATTTTTTTTAAAAGGATCCGTTTAGAAATTAGCATTGCTTATGAACTGAACGGCATTTCAGCAAACAAACACACAAAAACAAACATCTTTTTTCTTTTTTCAACAAATTAAAAAACAAATAAACCATTATAACTTGGTTAAGGATTTAACATTAAACATAATTATGAACGGATAAAAAGTGAGACGTGGTACAAGATGAATAAAGCACTTAAGGGTGTGTGTTTAGAGGAAAATAATCAACAATGGAGCGGTGTAATGAAGTGGAATTTACTGTTACCACCATGACACTATGAAGTTGAGTATTTTCCTATAACAACGGATATCGAAGTGTTTTTGTTCCTCTTATAGGACAGTAAATTGTAATTGAAATTTGCTGTAGTATAAGAGGAACGAAGCATTACAAAAAACATTTTATTTATTATGTTTTTGATGGTACAGGATAGAAAGCTAGTTCCTGTTATCACTCGTGATATAGCAGTTACAAATATTAATTCCCTTGTGAGTGGCTTTTACTCTCTCTTCCCAAAAAAAAATAATAATAAATAAATAAAAACCACATGCACAAAGACCCCAGTTAACACTTAAATGTGACACCACTTGTCTGAACTCATCTGTCCTGGAGACTTATTTACAGCTTAACTCCTTCCAGAAAACCTTTAACAATTTTTTTAAAAAATCAGAAACCAGAATTCAACAGTGCTGTGGTATAAACTAACATACTAACGAATGCTCATATTTTTTTCAAAGTATTTATTAGAATTAGTTTAACACCAGCATATAAAAAAACCCTAAATTTATAAATTAAACACTGATCTGCCTAACCCCCCTGCCCGCCCCGCACCTACGTATCAAGTAGACAGTGCAACACCAAACATTCCTGAAGCAAGCAGAAAGCAGCCTTCAAAAATGTAACTCTGAGGTAACTTCCATAATTTTCGTATGTTTCATAACCCAGAAAAAAAAAAAACATTCATCTCTGGATAAGTTTTCTTCTCATACTAACACGTGTCCATAAATTTCTAGCACTTTTGGCTATGGTGGTACTGGATGGGAGACGGAGACTTCTTAGTGGCTCCCTTATACACGTCAGCATTCCAGACCCGGATTCCTGCAGCTGCTCGTGGGAAGTGTAGTTTATCCTCCTCAACTGTTTGCTGTAGTAGCTGCGGAGGTCGGACAGCTCTTCTAAGGCTGCTGCAGAAATGATGGAGGTCTCTGATGGACAGCTAGCCAGAGCTGATTTCGAAGTTGGTGGTGAAAACTGTTGTCTTTTAGCTGGCACTAGTTGCCGCTTAGTCATTTTATGAAGATGATCTTGGACGCCGTTTCCGGTGAATCCTTTCTGTTCCTGAGTGTTCACTTCAACATTTACTTCGATTACAGGTGGCTGGCTACGTTCGGGTGCTTGTAAAGAGTTAGAGTCTGCCTCATTTTGGGAAAGTCTCTCCTCAGGGTTTGGTTGGTCGGTGTTCATTTTGATTACATTTCCATTAGCACTTTGATCAGTATTTGTGTCCTTTGAGCATCCAGGCATTTCTTCCTGCAGCACACCAGCTGTTTGGTCAATCTGAGGAAACGGAGGACATTATAAATCTGTAATCTGTGAACGTGGTAGCGAAGAGGAACAGCAGATTATTAGAACATGGTATTAGTGATCCATGCAAAGTGTCATGGCAGTCACCCAGTAATGTGCTTATATGAATAAACACACAATCCTGTGTTAGCAAAAAGGGAGGGAGGGGATGGTAGTCATGAAAATGCGTATAGCAAGGACGTGCAGCATGATGTTAGGGAAAAGCAATAGACATTGCCGGACAAGCAAGACAAACGAGTGCTATGTTTTTTTTTCCGAACATCCTAAATAAAACATCATGCGAATTTGTAATAATAATAATAAGAAGAAGAAGAACTGTACTTCTGGCCTCTTTTTCTTCACGGGACTAGGGAACAGTTTCTTTCTTGATTTTCTTGGCCACGGGGCTTTTCCCAGCACTCTCTGCAGGTCTTTTTCCTTCTTTTGGTTTTAGCTTGGCACTACTCTTATCTCCGCTGCCTCCTGTCAGATTGACCTGTGGGCAGCACAAGAGCTTTGTTTAACCAGTGTGTGTTTGAGGCTGGGGCAAGCCTGAGTGCAGAGAGATAAGCAGTGAGAATACAGACTGAACATTTATCATGGGATGAATTTAGAAAAAGCCGACACCAATACAATTCTCCAATAGGAAGTACATAGCTCACAGGGGTGGACAAATCAGTCAGGCAGGGCAGGTAGATTTGATGTCAGCACTATTAGTTTTCATTCACAGTTTCTACAAGAACACGTAGGTTTGACATTCACAAAAAAAAAACAAACTATGTTTGATTATTGATGTGTTTTAATTTAAACTACCATGCACTTCATGTTGGTGTACTGCACTCCATGCCGTAACTAAAGCACAAGTTCTTTTGCATTGATGCCTTCTCACTGGGTGTAATTTGTTAATGTGCATGTGGAATGTATCCATCTATTTCTTATTCAAAAACAATCTACTGCTAAAGTAGCACCCGAATTTCTCATTGAAGGAAAGGTAAGTACACAAGTCAAATAAATTAGGTAACGTAAGTTACGTGCATAAATTAAGTTCAAAGAGTTTAGTTGGTCTGTATGTGAAATATGGCAGGTAAATGAAGTAAAATAAGTATATAAAGTAAGTAAATTAAGTAATGCAATTAAGTTTAATTTGTCAAAAATAGAAAAGTAATTCAAGTAAAATATGTAAGTGAGTGATGTGAGGTGAGTAAATTGAGTAAGTAAATGTACTTTAGTGTTGTAAGTAAGCTGAAGTATTTAAAAATAGTAAAGTAGTTAAAGTAAAAATAGATAAGTGACATAAGGTGGGTAAGTTAAGTAAAGTAATGTATACTATTACTACTAAGTAATGTATTACTATTACTGTATACTTTTACTTAATGCAAGTTAAGTAAGGAAAGTATGCAAGTCAACCAAATAAGTAGTCTGTCCACCCAAACAAAAACTTTTAAATATGACACACGTCTACATGCCTGTTTTTTTTTTTTTTTTTACATTTAATATGAGAAGAGAACACCGTATGAATACATGTAACCAGTAACCTAGCTCTCCGAATGTTGTTGCATTACTTTACATGTCCTGACAACAAACGATCTTCATTTCCCTGCTACATTGGATCATACATTTATGATCTGTCCACCCCTGAGTCCTGTGCAGGAAGAGAACTAATAGATCGTGTCGTATTGGTCTGTATGCCTCGTTATTTCTGGGAAGTGACACATAGTCCCCATAAAAAGTTTCAGAGGTCACCAAAGTGTGATGTCAAAAATCAAGAACACCTCCACCTCAGATTGGGACAAAGTGCTCTGCTGATCAGGTCACCTGCTTGACTCTGTAGCGAAAGCGTCTGCTCCTGCTTTTAAAAACAGGTTTAACATCCAGTGAGCCGCTCACACTGCTCTGAACGTACTGTCTCTGCGCTCGCCGTTGGCGCCGTCTTTTACTTCTTTTCTTTTTCACGGCAATCACGGCCTGTTGCACTGCCTCGCTGGCATGCCCGAGAGTTCTCCACCTCCTCCTTATTCTGTGTTTTTTTCGACACTCGGACTAGCGTTAGCATTATAATCAGGATTGCATTGGAGAGCATGAAGGGTAAAGCTGAATAAAACTGGATACACAACTACTGTATCTTGTTCTTGAACTAAATAAATCAAACCTTTATGAAATCCACACCAGAGCATGTCCAAATGTCAGGGGTAAACTCATTCTCAATCTTGACAACCTTCGTGCAAAATAAGTCATTAAAACATTTGCTTAAGAAAAATGAAAGGTTTATATCCTGAAATGAAATTAGAAGGGTAACATAATCAAAGGCATCACTTAAGAAAAAAATCAAAATGAATAATACAGAAGGACATAATGTCGTTATTATTTACAGACCAGAACTGTTCCCAGGACAATAGATATGTGCAGCAATTTCTTCCTGAACATTTCAACAGAATTCCTCAAACCGTCAGACATTCCAGATTCATATATATATTTGACTTATTTAAAGTTATTATTATTAAGAGGAAGACTCTTTTGGTTCATTCTTGAGCAATAAGTCATACTAACATTCTTTAGTGACAAAATGTTGTGCTTCTACACAAGGGTCAGGTATCTTACTGTATCTGCTGAATTAACATTTATTAATGAGGAACACCATGCAGAAGTATTTTTTTGTAAAATACTTGCTATTCATCTGCAAATTTTGTTCTATTTGTAAATAAATATCATCATCAAATCACAAAAAAAATTATGCAACTCCAGTGAGATATCTCAGATGTCGAGGTCATGTTTTTTGCCTCAATGAGTTTTTTGGTGAACAAAAGACGCTGGACAAAAGAGATCTCCTGTTAGTACTTATAAATGATTTCTAGGTGCAACTAGCTATAAATAAAGGAGACAACTACAAGGGATTGTGAGTATAATTAGTTAAATGTAAAATACAGACTGATCTACAGTGGAATGGGATTGTTTATAATAAGATTTGAATTGAATGTGCATCAATTTTAATAGATTGAAATTAAAAGGTAAAGAAAGAGACCTTACCTACGGGTAATATGAGAGAATATTAAAGACATAAAGAAGGAATATTTACACTTGAGCTGGGTGCTGACACTTTCCTCCTCATCTTCATCGTTATGGAGTGTGTGTCATTCTTCAGTAAGCCAGCTTTACGTCCTGCTTTCAGGTAAAAGTAGGTAGTGTACGGCGTGAAGCTGAAATCTTCACTTTAAAACAAAATGCGGACAAGAGTTAAAGTCATAGTTAACTAGCACAAAAAAAACATTTTAATCTCATGTTACTCTTCATAAAAGTATGAGATTAAACAGTACCTTAAGTAGCCATGCAGTAAGAGATGAACAATGATGGACTCCACCTCCAGGCGTGATAAGGTCGTGACCTTGGACATTTTACGGATTTTGGTGTTGCCTTTGCCCATCCAGGTGTCGCACACCTTCAGAGGAGTCATCTTCTCGTCCATAGACGCGGCCAACTCTATGATGTCCACCACCTCATGTGCGTGCTTGGTGATGTCCATGGTGATGTAGTCTGGAAACAAATACATGGACGCAGTCACAAAAGAATTTTTGGAAAATCAGCAGAACCTGAATCTGAACCATGTGTTGTTCATGAAAGTTTTTTAATATAAAAGATAACTGTATTTAAACACATTGGGTCTGAAATCAGTCATTTATAAAACTCAGGTCTTGAAACATTTTTAATAAATAAGTAAGTAAATAAATAAATAATCAGGTACAGTACCCTACTAACAAACAAGTTCTGTTCCAAGAGCTCGTTCGTAAGTCCAATTTGTTCGTAAGTCCAACAAACATTGTCTAGGAACTAGGATACTTACTGAATTGATCATACACAGTATAAAACTTATAATAATTTAGAATCGTGCCATTGATTGAATGACTCATGTTAAAAGAATGAGCGATGTCTGCCATATTTTCACTTCACTCCATTCTCTCAATTACTTTTTTACTCATCTCCATCATTATTACTTGCCGCTTCTGAGAAGTACCAGCTTCATTGCCGCTACTTTTTATGCTCACTTCCAGACATTCTGAGATGCACGCTGCATGCACGTGACGATGTACATGTGATCTAACTTCAACGATTGAACATGCGCATGTTCATATGCAGGGGACTTACTGTGGTTAAAATTCAGAGTAAAATTATCGAGGTATTAAAAATTATAGCTAACATATAATGAAATATGAAATCAAATTAAAGACCAGGTAAGACTGTAAAACTAGCTGGCACTACAACCAATAAACAGCTGCTGTTTCTGGTGCACTTATGTTCTTTTCATCATTTACTCATCAGGTTTTCAAGAGTTTTAATCTAAAACAAAACCTGCAGTGGACATCCTAGTGCACAAACACTTAAATTAAGACTCATAACTGCAATGTCTGTGATCAAAAACTATATCGGTCAGTGTAAATAAAAATAAAAGATTTCACTCTGGTACTTTAACTAACTTACTAGATAAATAAATAAATAAATAAATAAATAGATAAATAAATAAAGCTCTTACCGTTGCCATGTCGACAGACATCACATGTCTGGTTGCACTCATCATCGTCCAAAACTTCATCAAAATGAACTGCCATCATGGCACGGCGACACCTGTGAGTGAACATCATCGCATAAGTCACTGCAAGACAAATCCTGCTGTAACACTACACACAGTGGACTGTAATGCCACAGCAAATAACAAAAGCATCTGTACGCTGATCCATACGTGCTAATGTCGGTAATTACCTGTCCACGTTCTGACAATAAGCCACCATGTTCTGGAGCTTCTGCTGCCCGGTGTTCTCCATCACGACCATGGTGCTGATCCTGAAAATATCCGCAAACCCATAGAACACTACGCAGTCTGCTGGACTGTCATCCCTCCCTGAAAACAAAACACAACTCAGTTTGAGTCAAATGTCGTATCACACACTTTTCTCAGTGCATTTCAGCACAAATAATATAGCTGATCTTCTGATATAGCTGTGAGATATAGGCTGATTCCAGTGTTATTGGTGTATACTGCATGGCTACACTTAGAGAGCAGGAGCAAAATAATCAGTAGATATGAATGATATCCATGTTAGCATACATCGAACACCAAAATGTGATTTAAAGAGTAGCAGAGACATAAAAACTGTGGCAGTCAACACATTTACATCAAGTTCCTTTCTACCTTCTTTTAAAAAGCCTTTAAAATATATATTTCTGAGCAAAGAAAAGAAAGAATCTCTATGGGGTAAAAATTGTATTTCTTTTATCACAGTAATAAAAAAAATATCAGCCAGACTTTTTAGTTAGTAAAATCACATGATGGTGTCATGTTCCACTAATCAGCAGCATGTATGATTTCATGTAGAGTAATGTTAACTAGCCATTTCTTTCCTACTAGCACCTCATTTGTTTTTGTTTTGTTGTGTTTTTAAAGATTCTATCCATGGGATCTAAACTGTAGACATTGGGGTTAGTAGCGTACCTGCACGTCCACTCTCCTGATAGTAGTTCTCCATGGACTTGCTGATAGTATGGTGGATAACAAACCGTACATCTGCCTTGTCGATGCCCATACCAAATGCCACTGTCGCAACCACCACCTAAGGGGGAAAAGAAATTATCCTGGACTTACATTTCTTACTTTTCAATGTAATACTCAATTACTGCCTGTTGATTCTCACATTGTCTAGTAGAAAGTAAAGATTATCCATATACACCTTAAATTATAAATATTTCCTAATAAACTGGTCTCCATTTCAGTTTTCACTGCTTAGGGTTCAAACTCTTGGACAAACAAATCACTTCCTGAGTCAATATAAGGGATGTGATGGAGAAGACCCTTAAGACCCCTTTAGATGACCCTCATAGAAACCGCGAAATGTTTTAACAAGCCAAATTTTTTGGAAAGGCTGCGGATTAACTGCAAAAGAGCAGACGCAGTTTTAATCACTGTCTCATTATGACTGTAATATGAACGTAGTCCCTCATTGCACTCCTATGGATTCTAAATAAATAAATAAATGTGAGAATTGTAATCATATTTCGACCTCTCAAATTTCTGTACACACCTAATAAAATAAAATTAACTGTTGTTAGCCAACATTAACATAGCTGGCTATTGACCGACTTTATTCCACATAAACAAACTTAAAACATTCTCTATTTACCAGACAGAGTGTGAGCGCTGTGTCAGCAAATCATTCAAGCAGGAAACTCAAGTAAAGATAAGACCAATAGATAAAAACCTTACTAATGAGAGATGGGAGGGAAAGGGGGTAGAGCTTGCAGGGTATGGCAGTTTAAACTGAGAGGTTCAAAACACCTAAGTGACTGTTGATTGTCGACTGAGTTTATCTTTTACCTGAATCTTTTTGCTAGACCACTGGCGATGTACCAGGGTCTTATCTGAAGGCTGCATGTTTGCGTGGTACGGCTGGGCCAGGATGCCTCTCTGCTGCAGCTCTGTAGATACCGTCTCTGCATCTTTCTGAGAGAAGACGTACACTATTCCTGGAAAGAACAAAACAATATATATCTTTAAATTCATTTTATATACTTGACAATTTTAACATTAAAAGTTCTCTCTAACAAGTCTCTAGTGTGAGAGCAGACAGTTAGAGGTACAGTAAAGCATTAACTTCACAACAGAGGAGTTTACACTTTGTGGTTTCTCATTACAACACAATCTGTGTCTTGTTGCACCCGAATAAAGAATAACAGCAAAAATCATTCACATGTACCCGACTGGTCCTTGTATCGTCCTTTAATCAGCGCTGCAATTTCTTTGATTATATCTTCATTGTCCTTAAATCGAACCTGTAAAACAAACAAATAAATTAATAAAAGTTAAAGCAAGACAAGCACAATTCTAACTACAGAATTATACCGCCAAATTTTCAGACATCATGAGAGAGGAGGTTATGCTTTTTTGTGGTTTCTCAGTAACATCACATGCTGTGGGTATTATTTGTGAACGTCATGAGAGAGGAAAAAAGTGGCTGGTGATGGAAGCAAAGTCTTGTGTTTTCTTACAGCAGCTATAAACGGTTATTCTAAGATGGTAACAAAAGTATTACATTTTAAATTATCCTGCTCATCAATAAATAAAAAAAAAAAAACAATGTAATCTGTGAGAATCTGTAGTACAAGAAAGATAAAACACTTTAGATTATACCACTTAAGAAAATAAATAAAATAATAAACTTCAAGGTTACAACCTCTTCAAAATCTTCTCCACATTATTATTTTCCTATTCCTGCATGACACCACGTGTGGTATTCCTTACGTACGCTTCCTATACCTGAACCTGAATAACGTATGACGTATCTGTAATGTGTAATGTAGAGAACTGGCCTGACCTCGTAATAGAGATTAGGCCTGTTAAATGGTGCGGTGAGTGTGACTGGATCCTGAACACACAGGATCTTCTGGCAGTCTTTCAGAACGCTGCTGGTTGCGGTGGCAGTCAGTCCGATCAGTGGGACCTTGGGGAACTGGCGTTTGAGGATGCCCAGGAGCTTGTAATCTGAGTCACACAAAGTGCATCATGAGTAAGGATTACATCAACGATACAATGTATGGGTCAGCTGTCCCTGCTTTACTTTATCTCCCGTGATGAACCTTCTGGTTATTATAATGAAGAAATCAGACCTGGTCTGAAATCATGTCCCCACTGGCTGCAGCAGTGAACTTCGTCCACAGCGATGCGCTCCAGCAGACCCAGGTTATAAGCTTTCTCCAGTTTAGACATCAGCAGTTTGCTCTTGGCGATCTTCTCCGGAGTGACGTAGAGCAGTTTGAAGGGGCAGTTTTTATCAACCATACCCGTCATGACATACTTAGAATCCTCCTGGACAGGCCAAAAAAATAAATCTCTATAAATATTTATAACGATAAATAAAAGTAAAGCGAGCTTAGTTTCTTTCTAATGATCGCTCCAGATAATAATATGAAATCTTTGAATGTTTTAACCTTTGAACTAGAAGCATTGAGCGTGACAGCAGGAACGTTCACGGCCTTCAGGTACATGAGCTGATCTTCCATCAGAGACACCAAAGGAGCGATGACCAGCGTAAAACCTGACGGACAACATTTATCACATTATCAGTTCCCAATGATGTTCGACTTTACATTAACAAGACCTCTAGCTTAGAACACTGAACTCAAAGCCCCAGAATGCAATGCCGCTACAGTTCATCCAGAGACTTAGACTGGCTAGATAGTAGGGACGGGAATCAGGATGCCGTAATGCTGTTTAGATTTTTTTTTTTTTGCAATTCTGTAAGCATCAGAATTTTTCTAAATATGAAATCATTTGATGATTTTTTTTTAACCCTACGTTGATTATAAACAGTGGATTTGTCTGTATACCTCTTGAACAGACAGCCGGTAGCTGGTAGCACAAGCTCTTGCCACGGCCTGTCGGCATCACCAGAAAAAGGTCTCTCCCTGACATGGTGAGGTTGATCGCGGCTCGTTGAAGAGGTCGGAACTTGGAGAGCATGAACGAGTTCGCCAGTTTCTCCTCAACGTCTTCTGACCATGAGAAATCTACCAGAGGAAGCACAAAGTTTGCACAGTCATAAACAGTCACCAGTGTTACCTGGGAATTTACTTAAAGTTATTTCCTTTACCTCCATCCTCGTAATACTGCAAGTCTTTTTTGCTGAAGGCAGGCTTGGAAGGCTTTGCTGATCCTGAGGGTTGAGCAGAGGTACATGAGCCGTCGAGGATCTTCAGGAGTTTGTTTTTCCTGGAGGTTAGAGATGCCTGCTTCTCCAGGAGCTCAGAGATCTGCAGCTCCAGCATCTCCAACTCAGCTTCAACAGAGTCCAACTCAGCCCGAGCATCCTCTGCAACACAACAGTTAAAGTTGAAAAGTTAATCATCGTTTTTCTTAGCATGATACATTGTTACAAAGAATTCTGGATAAAAATTTCGATCTCCGAAAAAGAGTTAAAAAAAAAACAAGAAAGCAAGGCACTAAAGAAAAATTAATAAATCGATTCAGTTATGAATTGCACTTTGTAACAGATTCGACCCCATGTGCACGGGCAGCACAATGAAGCACGGACACGAGGCGAGGTCTTACAGGAAAAGGGATAATTTATTCAGGAAGAAATGGGGTGGGAAAGGGTTAAAGGAGGGAGGATGGAAAGAAACAGGGGGCTAGTACGTCGCTCCCGTGCAGCTCGCACGCACTTGCATCTCCAGGTGGCTCCTACGTACCTCAACCGACAGACTCCCCGTTGTGTTTTATAGCGCAGGTAGAAGCCCGGGATCATTAGCGGCGATAGCTGTCAAGGCGTGCCTAATTCTGCAGCCCTGCTCCTTCACATACCTGAAGGGGCGGCCGCCTAACCGCCTAATATTGATTGACAGACAAAAATCAAGTGGTCACAGGGCCAAGTGTGCTCGGAAATGGTTCCCGGACCCCAGTGAGAAAACGCCCTTAGTCTCAAACCCACTCATTACACACATCTCAAAACGCTATGAACGCAAATTAGTCAATAATCGTTAAAAGTCCCGCGTGCCCGCATTAGAAGCTGCACGAACCCGTGTGCTCACAACCATTCAACCTGCGCGCTCACTGTCAAGTTGAGTTTTGAGACTTTGGAGGCGACATTGCTGTTTCTTTATAATCTTACAGGTGGCGCGCTCTGAACTATTTACTCATTTGAATTATTCACTAAATTTGATTAGAAATAATAATTATAGTGGGTGACAGAGATACACGCTTTTCAAGTAAAAATGTAGTGTTTTTGTTTCATTTAAAGTTAAATGTTACAATCTTGTATTTTAAGTTAGTCTGTATTGTTTAAATGGTGCGTTGATTTTTAAGTGAGAAAACTCGACCACCTGGGTAAAATGTAATTTGATGGTGGGCGCAGTCTATTTCTATCAGAGTCGCGCAGCGCTGCCCAGTGGGTCGCGCAGGTTTGTGATTCGAGCAGCGCTGCTCAAGTT
>JAQQZS010000004.1:3117050-3127493 GCA_030068045.1 Platyallabes tihoni | reverse complement strand
ACACACACACACTGGGCAAAGGTGGAGCTCCATCAGTGACCCCACACAGGGAGTTGCACTCGCAAGCGTGGAAGGTGACGAACACTGAAATGCCTCCATATTGCAAACCGGGAAGTAATAAATGGAGCTGTATGGATGCCATATTGTGCTGTGTGTCAGGGTGCCGAGGACAACACCCTCCTGGAATGGGGAACTAACATCTCAGCAAGGGGGCCTGGAGATGAAGCCGAGATGAAGCACGGGCCTTGAGTAAGCCGTCCACGCAGGGGCTCGGCTCTCCTGCTGATCAGAGCTTCGCTCGGGGTCGCCGACTTTTTGTCTTCATGAGCTGGAAGCTGACAATACACCACGGACCAGGAAGAGCTCACTCTTTGAAACTTTGACAAAAGCTATGTGTTAGGGGATTTAGAGTGTTCTACTGATATTATTATATTCACAAACCTGTACAGACATTTACACCCAACACACGACAGCTTTCTGCTTGTCCCGGCTCACTATACACATTAAATACAACTTCCTTAAAGAAGTACTCAGCTTATAGTTCATTTCAAAGACTCATAATAAAAATAAAATCATGTGTACAGCTGATTGTTTAAAAGACATTTAAAAGTTAATATTTAGTTTAAAGTTTATTTAGGCACGTGGTGGGGTACACCCTGGAAAGGGTGCCAATCCATCACAGGGCTCACACACTACAGGCAATTTGTGAATGCCAATTAGCCTAACCTGCATGTCTTTGGACTGTAGGAGGAAACCCACCAGGCACTGGGAGAACATGGAAACTTCATGCACACAGAGATGAGAATTGAACCAGAGCGGGAATCGAAGCCGGACCGTGGAGGTGCAGGGCGACAGTGCTAACCACTAAGCCACCTACAATCCTACTGGAATGTTTATTCAATTCAATTTTATTTATATATATATATATATATATATATATATATATATATATAGCGCTTTATATATGGCAGGTTAGAGGAAACAAGAGGACCTACTGTAGTCACGGTCTGGTGGCACTTTGGCTAAATGTGGCTTTGAGTCTGACAACAGAAATGTGTTTCAATGCAGATACCCCAAACTTTTGAAATATTATAATAAAGATTAAGAAATTATTATTAAAAAGTGATTCAAGTTCTTCCGAGTCAGATCCGAGTGTACTGTCCTGATTCTTCCTGGACAAAGCATTTTTCTCCACAAAGCATTTTTTCCTATCAGTGTCTTAGCAACTGGCTTTGTCACACCTGGATTACCCAAGATGCACTGCACAGCTCCCTGTAGAGTGTGAGCAGATGGATTTAGTAACGGTTTAGCATCCTGAGCTCGCAGTAACTACGCGTATACAGTATAGCACAAAGAGACTTCAGCGTGAGTGTAGAGGACCAAACCAGTCTGTGTGTGTGTGTGTGTGTGTGTGTTTGTGTGTTTGCGTGTGCGTGTGCATGTGCGTGTGTGTGCGTGTGTGTGTGTGTGCGTGTGTGTGTGTGAAATGTCTCCCTTGGTGTCACCCGAGGTTAAGGCTAGTTACTGCTGTTAATGTTTCACATCTGATTTTAAATTCGACAGAGCAAAGAGAGCAATGACAGAGCAACAAACCTCAAGAGACTCTCAAACTAATAAGATCTGATTGAAATTGCTGATAGTGTGCAGTCCCTCCACACACACACACACACACACACACACACACACATTCCCGCTAATTAGTTCTGATTTGTGGAATTGATAGGGTGCATTGTTTCCTCGCAGCGTCTCTGTAAATCCTTACTAATATAATTAAGCTGGGCAGATTTCAGTATGGAGCAGGACACAACCTGATTCATGTCCACAGCTACTCAAAAGCTCTTTGTCCTGCTGCTCCTGTCCTCTGTTTAGACCTCTGTGTGTGTGTGTGTGTGTGTGTGTGCGGAGAAAAGCTGCATCTCGCCTATACCGAATACCGAGGCCCATATATTGAGCCGTTCAGGTCAAACTGGGACTTGTGATTTCGCAGAATAACAGAACACAGTTATGAGAGTAAAAACTCCCTTTATTTCTCTATATAATCCCCTTCTACCCCAATGCTCTTATCCCAGTGTTTCACTAGTGCTTGGACACCATCAAGGTACAAAGTTTTCTCAGTACACCAGAACCATTTTTTTTTAAAGCTGCCTGCTTCATGTCTGAAACCCCGGCCTCCCAGGAACTCCTTTAATGACCCAAACATGTAGAACTGGCTTGCAGTGAGGTCAGGACTGTAACTACCAGCCGAGTCCCTGTAATGTTGAAGCGGTGTTGGTGAATGATTGTGTGTACAGTTCCCACAGACAGATGCGTCTCTTGTGCAAGTAAGCGACAAGGATCAACTGTTGAATGTACTGTACTGTACACGGGAACGACTACAGTGGGCTCCGAGCCACCTCGGCCGGGATCGTCATTCATGCACGTACGGCCCTCTTCAAAACGTCTGCACCGTTCAAAAGAGTCTCATCACGTGCTTGAAGCCTTCTGTAATTTCGTAACAAAGGCTCCTGGGACAAATAGATTTAAAATGCATATAAAAGTAGTGCGTATGTTAAAACTTAACATGCTTCAAAACTATGTTATACTGTAACCATGGCTTGACTCGTTAACCGTCCTGAATCCCACCGCCTGCCGCACCACACACATCAGCTGAGGTTGAGAAGATAAAGAAGATATTAGCCAGACTTTTATTATTTCAATAACATAAATAAATCTGAACATTACAACACATTACATACACAAAATCCTGACCAGTGACTAGCTTACTTTTCATCAATTACAAAAAATGTACAAAAATGAAAAGTATTACAGCATATATAGTAACAAGCTATCTAATAATAATAATAATAATAATAATAATAATACCTTTATAATGCATCTTCTTCTTGTTCTCTTTGTGTTCATGCATGTGTGAGACCTTTCTTGAAAACAGGATACACCCACCCTGGTACAGTGGTAATAATTAACAACATACCACACACACAAACACTGTTCATGAACTCCGGTTAACTCAGAAGGGGCAAAAGAAAGCTGGAAGGAAAGGTAGAACGTAATTTACAATTCCAAATACAGGCTGTTTTTGGTGTTCGGAAAAGTTTGACCATCCATGTGGATACGTGAAGAAATCGTCAACCATCAGTTCCTCAATGGACCACGAAGCACAAGTCGTCCTTTCCTTCACGTCCATCGCTCCGGGAGACGTGTTTACAACAACCCCTGGCCTCGGGAATCCACGGTGAGTCTTTTAAATAGATCTCAATAGGCCTAGGTAGCTCTGATCTCTGCTACCGAATGAAAGAGAAACTGAGACAGCAGACTTTGTATCAGACTGCCCAGGTGTCTACGGGTAATGAATGATAAGCAGGTTGACCACCGATGTGCCCGAAACACCAAAGGTCAGCGCAAGGCAGAGAAAGTTTCAGCTTTATGCCCCCCTAGCGAGCCTCCAAATTTAGACAGCCTGCTAAATCCTGTTCTCTTCTTTGTCCTGTTGGTCTTCGCCATATTGATCTCTGACGCAGATTAGTGTGGAAAAAAAAAAAAAGAAAGTCTGAAAGCTGAGTTGGTCCCCCAGTGATTCCACACTCTCCTTTTGGGGTCATGGAGTCTATGGAGTCTCTGACCCTCTGAATCAACACTCACACACACACACAATCATTCAGCAAGGACGAACCCCGATAAAAGCCGATCTCCCAGGAGTCCACATTCACCCTTTACCGAAGCCGACCTGGAGTGGGACGCTGGGCTACTGTTTTGTTTTGTGTATGAGTTTTATCCTCGTCCCCTTCCATGCTAAGGAGCACGGCTTGCACTCATTGTCACCTCTTAATGGGGTTGCAGTTTAGGGACCTCTTTGTTTTGGAGGAAGGGGGGGGGGGGAAGGGATTTCCTCATCTGCTCTATGTCCTATTGTGGTTTGATTGATGTGCCGTGTTGTCAGGTTTGTGTGCCAACGTTGTCGGGGTGTGGTCTGGGTTGGTAATTCTCTTGTCGCAACATCAACCATGCATGTCTGTGTAATGTGGTTTGTCAGAAAAGGTTTGGCTATAAGTTCGTTTAGGGCGCTCTAGGTTAATAATGTTGGACGTGATGTCAGGTCAGGGTAAGTAGAAATCAGACAGGTGGAGATGCAGCACTGATGTATTAGTAGCTTGAACAAATAATGTGGTGTAAACTAAAACAGAAACATTTAAATATGAGGTGCACTATTACTTTCGTTTGGTTTAGATTCATTATTATTATTATTTGTTAAATACTTGGGGCAGTCAAGTCAAACCGAGACTTGTGATGCCATTTTTGGTGAATGACTTTTACAGAAGACATCAAGCGCAGTACGGTGTTGAGACTCTTAGTCGCATTAAAACTTTTGAATGGTGCAAATGTTTTAAAGAAGACCCTTCTGTCCATGAATGACGATACTGATCTCTGCTACCGAGGTGGCTAGGAGGTCACTGCAGTCATTCCGAGAACATCCAGTGAGTGTAATGCCTGATCCTTGGAAATCCATGATAACCTGTCACCAACTTGCAGAAGAAATGTAAGCATCTGTCTGTGTGAGCTGTATACACAATCATTCACCAACACCACTTGAACATTACAGGACCTCGGCTAGGAGTTATTGCCACATCCCCCGTACAGTCCTGACCTCGCTCCAAGCCATTTCCAGGCTGGAGTTTCAGACGTACTGATCATGGTACTGGTTTACTAAGAAAGGTTTCTACCTTGATGGTATCCAAGCGCTAGTGAAACTCGTTCATTAGTATATCAGTGGATTATATAGAGAAATAAAGGGAGTTTCTATATCTGCTATATCTGTGTTCTGTTTTTCTGCACTATAACAAGTCCAAGTTTGACTTGAACGTCCCTCATAGTTTGCCATGAAAGTTTAAAACTGTGTGAGGAAAAAAAGCCCCAACTTGATGTTTGATAATAAGCTTTGCAATGTACAGTATTTGCCACATCCTCAGTAACTTCATGGTCATAATTTAGGTGGTTTATACTGTATATTTTGGAAAATAAAACCATGGAAGTTTGTTAGAAAGCATTGTAGACTGGTGCAATCAAAGAAGAACTAATACGTGTGTGTCTTACTACTTGAAATATCATTGTATTGTGTGAAGGCCTGATATTTACACCTGCTGTTTTAAGTTTTGCCTCAGAGGAACTGGGAAAAAAAGGTTTTCTCAAATAAACCGGCCTCTTTCGTTCTGTTTACAATGTGTGTGTCCTCATCATGCTGATGCACCGATACAAAGTTCGTGTTCTGCGGCACTGATTCACCAGCTGATTAAACGCTGATTAAATGTCTATTCATGCAAGCAGGCTCACGCAGGAGAGTGCAATTAGGTGAAAGTGAATTAATAATACATACAGGGCTCAGGAGCTTCTCCAGGAAGCAGCCAGATGGCCGTGAGAGAGACAGAGAGAGACAGATAGATGAAGGAAAGAACCAACAGCCTCTCTCGTTTCATTCCTGTTAAGTAATTCGATCTGAGCCACTCCACCTAGTCCACATTGATAAACCACTCATATATTTCCTGTGCCCTTGCTTACTGTATTTCCTATTTGACTCACGGGGGCGTACGCCAACTCTGTAAACAACAGGAAGACCCTGAGGAACAGGGACCCTGAGAATGCAGCCTTGCGATGGAAAAGCCCATCTGCCTGGAGCCTGTCTAATCTCATTTGGTGTATCGGGACGCACCAATCACGCCTGTCCAATTTCATTAAGGGAGTCAATGATCAGAGCGTCAAGAACATGGCAGGGAGGCACAAGGTTTAGACGCCAGGTTTTCGGACCTCCTTGTGTTCAATGAAATGCTCAGATGGACACCGGGCTTTGTCCTCGCCCGTGAGGTGTAGGATTACAGCATGAATATGACATCTAATCAGAGCAAGGGCTTCACCTGACATGGCTTGACCATGATTAAAAACAGCCAGCGAGCTTAAAAAAGGAACAGGAGCTGTGACTTTTAATTTGAGAAGGAGGGTTTTGTTAGGATTTAATCTCTGATTTTGCTTGGTCTCATCTGTGAGGAGTTGATTGTTGGAGCTATAATATAAGCAGAGGTTTAAATGGGGACAGAGATAAGCGGAGCTTAACTTGGGTACGATCAATTTATAAATAACCACAGCTTAATAAAATCTTTTGATATCATTTAATAAGATAATTCATGAAATAAGTTTGATATATAACAGATATTTCTAACAGCCTAAACACAATATTGGTGATAATTATTTTTTATGTTATACATATAATACAGAAAATGTGTGTGGCCAAAGAAGCTATTTCTGAAGTTTATGCAAGATGGAAGTGACCAATCTCGCTTCCCTAAAAATGTCAAAATGATTTTATATGTGCCCCCAAAAAATCCATGTTCAGTGTTATACTGTGTCACTTCAAACAAAAACAGTTAAAATGCAAATTATTTATATTTCTTTATGAGTATTGATTCAAAAATTGGTGTAAGCTTCTAGAAGCACATGATCTGTAAAAATCATTGTTTAAATTAAAGCATTTTGTGCAAAATTAAGGATTTTTTTTAACCCAAAAAATCTGTAGTGTCCGTAACCATGACAAATTCATGTTGCAATATTCTAACATTTTGCATTTTAGAATAATACACTTTTTTTTAATGCACTTTTTTAGTAACTACAGTATATAACTATCATCAGAGCTTACTCGCTCACTCATTTTCTATACCGCTTTATCCTGCATTCAGGGGCGCGGGGACCTGGAGCCTATCCCAGGAGACATAGGGCACGAGGCAGGGTACACCCTGGACAGGGTTCCAATCCATCGGAGGGCACGCATACACACACTACGGGCAATTTGGGTACCCCAATTAGCCTAACATGCATATCTTTGGACTGTGGGAGGAAACCGGAATACCCGGAGGAAACCCACCAAACACGGGGAAAACATGCCATTTCCATGCAGACAGAGATGGGAATCGAGCCTGGACCCTGGAGGTGCAGGTGATGTAGTGCTAACCACAACATCACCTGACCATCAAAGCTGTTATACATTTTTATACATTTTAAAGTATATATATATATATATATTTTTATATATTTTTTTTTTCATCCTGCTACATCCGAAGAACTTAAATATATTTCAGAAAAAAAATTTTTATTCCCGACTTGTTTTCCAGTGACATTCAGAAGCCTTTTTTTTTTCTCCTCACCTCTAATCTCTCTATTCAGGCCTTTGCAGTCCCCGGCTCACCCGCGCTGGGTGTCCAAATGCACTTGATTTCACATTCAGGGTGTAATTAGGAAGTAGGCAGTGTATTGTGGCCCAAGTGGCTGCGATTCAGCTCTGGAAATGGATCATTGTCTACCAACCAGTGGCCATTCAGGTAAAGAGCATAATTAGGGGTGCAAAAATTATAGGACATTTTTTTTTCTCTCGTTCAACGAGGAGCATTAGTTAAGAACATTGTCCCCTGTTATTTTGGAGGGCCATGTGCTAATCAGGGGTAGGTAGATTAAGACGTGCTAGTGACTGGTGATTTGTCACATTCATTCACACATGTGCTGTGTATGTATAGTATTTGTAACTCATTGCCGCTGCAGTGCACCCTACAGATAAGTACACAAAATAAATGCTTTTTTTTTTTTACACATAGCATTCTTTCATAAAAGATATAAAGAACAATAATTTTAAAAAGTTCTCAAGACTGATATCATGAAAATTCTGATTAAAGCAAGATTTAATTGAGTTAATTTTGTCCTCATTGTAATATCCAGACTGGACATTTCCTCTCCAGTCTTTGGTTATTTCACCCATTTCCTGTCCTCATGCTATAAATGGAGGGACTTGTCTGCCGTGCTTCTAGTCTAATTCTTTCGGTGATGACCCTGGACTGGTTTTGACCTTAAAATGCCTCTGTCTAATAAACTCTTCACACACAGATACTCATTCTGTCCGCCAAGACCTCTTTGTTACAAAAGGCATCTCCAGACAGAGTGATCTTTCTGATTCATCAAGTTCTGGGTGAGCAAATGGTGTCCACCATGGACAAAGTCAGAAGGGGGAAACGTGAGCACAAACAGCGTCATCTGTGAGCATTCACATCAGTAATGCATTAGCCTCCACCAACCTGATAACTGGTTCCTTTTGCTTTGCCTAATAAATATAACGATTTCCTTACTAAATGCAAGGATTTTTAAATCCAGACATCCATTTTTTTTTAGTGCCCCAGAAAGTGGTTGTAAAAATTCACCAATTGATAACATTGCTATCCTAAAGAATTGCTATCCTCACCTGGACCACTGCCACCCAGCAACATCAAATCGTCCTCTACAGACTTCACACATGTCTCTCGCTCAGATAAGGACACTTATTTGTAGCCAAATCTGCATTAACCTTCTCTAGTCACAGCAGAGATTGGCTGTAACACAGAGGACCCGAGGGCCTCTGTGAAGTGCTACAGATGGAGCTGACATTAGACTTTGTCTCTCAATCAGTTCATTCAGCTGGTTTAACCCTAGGACAGGATGCTGAGGTCCCACAAATCCAGCCACAATCCTGGCTTGAACTTCCACCTGAGGAAAAGGAGCACATACTTGCACTGTCTTTACTGATTGAATAAGGGAACATTTCAGAGCAACATGAAACCTCAGATCTGAAATCATGAACCCTAAACACCCGTTGCTGTGGGTCTTTCGGCTGAAAGCACCATCCGATCAGAACACAGCCTGGTACAGGTTTTACACCAGATGCCCTTCCTGACATAACCCAAGTCCATATTTCTAATTCAAATTTATTGAAACAAATTGTACATGTACAGTAGATGTACTGGCTCCAAGTCCTCCAGTGTGTACACCTCCTGCTTTGTGTAGCCCCACAGGAAAAAATTGCATAGAGTGAGATCTGGACCTTTTGGAGGCCGTTCATGAGGTTTGCATCATCCCAGCAAATGTCCTGGAAAATGCTGGAGGAGACGCTGGAGGACACACAGGAGGACTTGGAAGTATGAATTGAGTATGAAAAGTATTACATCCTTCAGAAGACATGCATTCCATCCCTGGCTGTTTGAGAAAACTGATTGACGCCACCGGTGCCTACGTTGAAATTTAAAAATTTGTTTTCATTTTCCTATGTGATGAAGTATATGTACAATTTTCAATAAATGTGTATTAGAAATATGGACTTTATTACCAATTTTGAATGTCTAGTTACTTTTCACTCACCTTGTATAACTATTCAGTATAGCTATATAATATAGCAGATCATACTAGGCAGTATGGTGAGGAAATATCGTGAGAGGCAGTATAGCATTTCAGTATGGTGGGACAGTGTATGGGATAGTATAAAGATTTAAGGCAACGTAGTATAATGAAGAAATATAGTGACTAAATACAGCCACTGGAAGCCGTAAAAGATAAGGAAAGATAAGGAAACCTAAGTGGCAGGAATGCTTACCAAATGCAATACATATTACACAAACTCACTCAGCTCCACATATCGTATACAAACTATACTTAGGGTTCTGTGTAGACCCGTACAGCGTGCATCCACCGTGGTCAATAAGCAAAGAAAGCAAGCATATGGAACTCATTGTTTACTCATTGAGTGACCAAGCAGAGGATGATGTTCATCAAACACCCAACTCCCTTCATCAACTGCCCTCCGTGGGAGTCCTTCTGGTGGCTGCATGGCTGGTGAAAGAAGCCACGCTGCCACATGGGGCCTGTGCTGACTCGGAGGCTATGGTGTCTGCCAGCGAGAGATGGATGAGCTCTGGGAGAAGAGAAAAGCACAGGGACAGAGAGATTGATAGAAGGGGATGGACAGTTGTCTTATATGACAGATGGTGGCAGATCAGAGTGTGGAGAAAGAAAGGCAGAAAGAAAGAGTTGTCCAGCAGACTATGGTTTGTGCTGCGAGGGTCACGCAGAGGAGCTGACCGGGCCATGATGAAGGTGGAGAGCATCTCTTTTAAGATTTAACTCAGGGCACAGAAGTAGGACAGAGGGGTAATTGATGCACTGAGAAGAAGGTCTATGATGTTTGGTGTATTTGTGTGTGTGTGTGTGTGTGTGTGTGTGTGTGTGTGTGTGTGTGTGAGTGTGTGTGTGTGTGTGTAGCGGGGGTCTTTATTTCTTTTCTGTTTTCAATAATGACTAGGTTCACATCCAAAAAAAAAAAAATGATGTTTGTGTATTTGGTTTAAAAAGCAACTGATTTTTTTTTGGTCTTCACAGATGCCAACTTGTTATTTCTCCTTCGTCAGCAGAGCGGTGTTGTGGGACAGAGGGAGGCACCATCACGCGGTGAGCATGGTAACACTCTGACAAGAAGATTATTAATGTAATAGTTTATCACCATGGTAGTCGTGAACATTTAACATAGTTTTTACAGAAATGTAATTCGATTTGTGCAACACCAATACCAACTGATTGCTTGCTAAAAGCTTGACAGAAACTACCTATTTTAAA
>JAQQZS010000004.1:3103543-3116950 GCA_030068045.1 Platyallabes tihoni | reverse complement strand
AATGTTTTCACGGGAACGACTGCAGTGGGCTCCGAGTCATTCGAGTCATTCAAACGTACTATTCAGACGTACTTTAAACTGGTTGAGCCGTTCAGTAAGGTTCTAATGCAGCCAAGAGTCTCATTACCGTACTGTGTTTGATCTCTTCTGTAAATGTCAATCACTTTTATGCCTTCATTAACTAGAGGTTTCATCATAAGTTCTGGTTTAACTTGAACGTTCCTCGTAATTATATGAAATATTTATACAACCTAAATAAAAAAAAAAAACTACTTAATAGTGTGACACCTATATACAGTCTTATTTCCAATTTGTTAGCAAAATTGCAAAATCTTGCGGTTAATAAATGCGTAAATGTTTTTTTGCAGTAATCACAAAAGTATACAGGTATATGTTGTACACTTTTGTGTCTATAAATCACACACACTCACACAAACATATATAGAGAGAAACTGTCCCTGTCCTCGGTAGTCCCTTCCTTCAGAAGCAGCTCCAATCTAAATGCGCCACAGTCAACAGAGGCGTTGCCATGGCGATGGCAGAGTTGTGTGGGCTGGCTTCCTGTCTTGGCCTCTGGTTAAACAAACAGCGAGGAGAGGGACAAAGATCCTCCAGCTCCTTACAGACTCCTTTACATCTGCAAATACCACACACACACACACACACACACACACACACACACGCACACACACACACAAAAACTTGCATCCGAAGACACAATGAGTCCACACTGTAATGCAGTCGTACACATATGCATGTATCTGTAGACACGGTAAATTTGTGTAATTGAGGCATCTAATGATTTAGAAGTTCAAATTCAGGCACGAGTCAAAAATGAGTTGGTAAACAACAAACGCAAAAACTTTTTTATTATGTAAAGAAAAAAAAACTCAAGATGCACGGGGAAATAATTGTTGGAGAAGAAGGTGAAAAACAAACATGAATTACGCGAGCTGAAAAATCTCTTTTTACAGCCAAGTTCCACAATGTTGCTGTTGTTGTTTTGTCACCGTAAATATCCGAACGATGTTAAAGAATATGTTTGTTTTTTTTCATTATGTAATTATGCCAGCAATACGTCATTTAATATTAGATAAAATTCACGTTTGTGTTATGACATGAAATTCATTATATAGGTTAAAAGGTTATGAACAGACATGTGCGAATTGCAAAAAAGTGCTATAAGTGTGAAACACACACACACACACACACACATACACACACACACACACACACACACACACGCAATCAAATGAACTTCAAATTCACTGTAAAAGGTTTCATTCCAAGTCTTGCTGGGAGTGGGCATTTAAAAATTAGGGGTGCACAAACTTTTGCACTCAGCCCTATTGTGCTGTACAAATCATGTATATATGAACTCAAATCATGTACACTTATATGTGTATATATTCAGTATGTAGAAGGAAGGCTACTTTTTTGGTCTCAGAGGAAATTCCCCTTATACTATATTTTATACATGTACGTACATTATACCTGTATGATATACCGTATACATGTATATATATGTAAATGTACATATACGTTCATGTGTGTGTGGACACAAGTAAAAACATAACTCAAATATCCAATAAAACACAATAAACTCACACACAAAAAGACACACACGCTCCTCTATAGCTCAAGATGTTCTCTACACCACCCCACTGACCCCCCGGCACCCCGACTCACTCCGAACAGTCTATCACGAGAGGCTTGTTGACCCAGCTACTCCCATCGTAGCTCACTGTCCCCATGGTTACAGTGTCCCTGGACGCTGCATGGCACTCGGAGGACATTGCTAGGGTACTGTCGAGCCGAAAGAACTGTGAATACAGTGCACTGAAACTAAACATACACACACGCACACACACACACACACACACACACGCACACAAACAGGTGGGCAAACACAGAAGCAAGGCCGGAATGCTTGGAGAGAAATAATGTTTTTACCGCTGACTACGCAGCCTATGGGAGCGTTTCATGCGCAGAGCCAAATACGGGACGGATTTATGACGAACGCTGAAAGAATAAAAGCGAGAAACAGTCTGGCGAGGCAGAAAGTAGAAAGTTGCCCTGAATGCTAAGCTGCATCTGACACGAGCGGCTAATCAGATTTACTCCTCCCGATCTGAGCAGTGCTACAATGCTCCCCACTGTCATCCGTCTCTCTCTCTCTCTCTCTCTCTCTCTCTCTTTCTCTATTTCTCTCTCTTCCCTTGATCTCCTCCTCCAGCACTCGCCTCTCTTCCTTCCCTCCTTGTCCTCTCCTCGTCACTTGCTCCCCCTGTGTCCCGTAGCAAAGCTAATTATGGCGCAGGGCAGAAACACAAATCTGGCTGATTGAAAAAGTCACTCTTTTTCAGCTGGGTTTAACCTTGTTAGCGCTAAGCCTGGCTTTTGTGGACATCAGGCCTCTGTGAGAGGAATCCTCTGTTCGGCTGCAGACGCTGAGACAGAGACACGCTTCTGTTTGGCTCGTCCTACCCCACCCTCCGTCCTCCATCCTGCACCCGCCAAAGGGTTCATACAGAAGCAGTATCATTACAACTGTTTGTGTGTGTGTGTGTTTGGGACGGGTTGAGGACATGCATGCATGCAGGCCTCTCTTCACTTAGGGCCATCTGGCTGAACGGACTCTGGCTAATGGACACGCCGCACTCATGCATGCGTGCTGCTTCACATCTCTGTCAGAAAGCTGGTTGACATGAACGCCGCTCACATAATGACATTACGGTCTAGAGCGTGTGTGTATTGCATGACTTTTGTGCGTGTGTTGCCTGACCCCAGGAGGTCGTGATGTTTCTTGCTAAAAAACCTCGAGCCCACAAGGTTAGCATAGCATTCTGAGATTTCAATAGAAAACGTTTACTGTTATGTTTTAGCTCAATGGACTTTCATCCGTCTATATTGTCAAAGTTTACGAGATTGAAACAAAATCCTGGGTGATAACTGTAAATTATACCACATTTAGTTCTGACCGAGCAATTTCATCTCATTGCACGAGAGGCTTCCCATGAGTGGTGATAATGGACGATAACAGCACTGGGATATTTAACTATATTCTAACAATTGTTAATGACACTATCAGTCATGGCATGGGTAAAAGTCGGTCTATATGGTTTGCTGTACCGAGGAGAGAGCAGCTGCCTGCCAAAGCCCACATTCACAGAAAGACACAGAGGAAACAGATATCTGAAAATATTATGTCATCTTAATCAACACAGTGTCTCCTTAGTAAGTGCTTATAAATTATTATATCACCTCTCAACAGTGCATGTCTTCTAACACAAGGCTGAATCCCAAATCCCTCTCTAACCTCTGATCAAGTGCACTACTTGGTGTGTGGAAAAAGGGATTGGACACTGTAGCGCACTAGGATGTACTTTTTAGTTAACACTATTTGGGATTTACCTGCTGGGACCCTAAAAGTTAGCTACCGTAATATTCTAAAGTGGAATAAGTGCAAATATAAAGTAAACCTTGTAAGTTTCTCAGGACTGTCCGCCACCTCCATGGTTTACATAGTACCGGTAAGAATTTAACTGTCAGTCGCCAGCTCTGCCGGTTGCGGTTAGTCAGTTCCGCCAGTCGCGGAAGGAAAGGTGTTGTCGGAGCAAAAGAACTGGTTAAAAACAAACAAACAAATCCTAATCTTAAGTATCTTAACACTAAATGTTAGTCACTATGCACTAAGGAATCAAGACCCAACATAAACATGATAATAAGTAGAAGCTAATAGTGTTAACAATGAGAAAATGTCTAAACAAATAGAAAATAAAAGCAATAACAGATAACAATAATGGATATTAAACGTACACAAACAAACAGTAGTGCAGTCTTTCCTTACGTTTAAGAACTAAAATACAATGTCTAAAAATTTACCCAAAATATGAGAGATGCTTTTTTTTTTTTTATCAAAGAGATGCTTTTTTTGTTCACTTTTTCAAACAGGACACCCATACCATGTCATGCTAATACAGGAAAATAATCAGCGACAAGGTCATGTGACAAAAAAAAAAACTATTTGTCAACTATTAAAATGTGTTACTTTTTATCTGTTTATAGTTACATTTTATATTGTGGAATATCCATGAAACAACTTTATTGTTAGAAAAGTTGTAAAAAGTCATTTAAAGTTAAACTTACTGCTTTTTATACAATGCACCGACACTGGAGACTCCTTCCGTCTCTATTTAATCAACATCATGTTTATGAAGACCGGCGTCGGTAAAAGTTGAAGCAAATGATAAAGTTTTAGAGCGAGTGCATTAATATAAACCTAATTAAAAAATATCTTTTAAAAAAAAACATAACCTAAAAAAACTAATAAAAGAAAACTAATATGAACCTAAAAATAACATTAATATAAACACAATATAAGCTGCTGTTCTTCTGACCAATCAGGACATAGGATTTAGACAATCACCAAGTTAGAGAAGGGCAAAATGTGGTATTGTAACCTGAGGTCGAGAAACATAAAGGAGTTTATTTGGGAGAGAAAGCAAGAGAGAGATAGAGAGAAGAGAGAGAGAGAAGAGACAGAGAGGGCAAGGGACAATGAGAACACACGAAATGCAGTTATCTAAGATTGACCTAACTATGTTTGCTGAACAAATTACTGTCAGTCAATTCAGGAGAAATAAAAGGAATGATGAGACACGTGCATGTGTGTGTGTGTGTGTGTCATCTCCTCTAGCTGGACAGGTCTGGGCCTGCTTTGTGACAGGTAACAGGCACTAGGGCACCTGTCTGCTTTCACCAAACAAAGGACACACACACACACACACACACAATCAAGCACAGATGCAAGCTTAAGAGCCTCTTCAAGTACCTGAAACATCTGGGTGGAGCAAAAAAAGGCAAAGAGAGAAAGAGAGAATAAGAGCAGAGCTATAAAGAGAAAAAGAGCGTGTTGTGCTTTTCTAAACAACGTGAATATAATACGTATTGCACAAACACACCATGGACGTGAATAGATTTGAATGGGCGAGGGTTCAGACCGATGTTTGTGTGCTTCCGTCTTTAGTCTGTTTGATGAGTAAATGGCAGAGGAGAAGGAAATTAATCGAAATCGGGATGTCTGCGTGTGCGCGCGCGTGTGTATGTGTGTCGGTTTGTCTGTGTGTACGTGTGTGTGGCTTCAGCCCAACTCATCATCACTCCACAGAGCCAATATTGACCAAACCGACCTCATCCTCCTTCGCTTTCATCTCCTCACTGCAGCCACGGGTTTAAAGGCTTGCACTGAAGATGAATGGCACAGAAATGACTGGTGTGTGTTTGTGTAATAAAAAAAAAAGGAACAAAAGATTCAAAATAATGAGCACATCTATTTCTATCTTAAATGGACTCAGTTCATCCATTTGGCACAAGGGGGCACTAAAGAAGAAAGCAGCACTTTAAGACTTCAGTCACGAAGCGCTTGAGCGCATGATGTTTTCTAGAGCGGTGTGTCTCCATTGAGGAAGACGTGTGAACAGGAAGCATTGTGAAAACAATGACGATTTATATACAAACAAGCACTTAATTACAGAGAAATGAACGACGAATGATGAAGACAAAGGACTATAAAAGGATGTGCTGGTATAAACCATACACCCTGATGCCACAGCATTCCATGTGAAGATGGAACTGATTTCCACTTTAGTTTTATTTATCATGTTCACAAGTGAACATTATGCTCTAAATATGAAGAGGGATTATATGTGCTACCATTTTCACTATTCTGTTTTAGATTTTTACTTTTGATTTTTTTTGTACTTTTCCTCCTAACATCTAAGAGATAGAACACTCGTACACTGCCTGGGCAAAATAAATAAATAAATAAATAAATAAATAAAAACCTATATTGTAGTAGAGTGGAGCCTCTGCATATTATGTATTTTTGCCTTAAGAATTAAAAGTTTGCAAGAAATTTGTAACGGCATGAACTAACCGAACCGAACGCCAGCTAAGTTGCATGTATGTCCGGAATCTTAAGTGAAGTGAGTTTATAATTTGCTTTCAGGCAGCGAAAAGTGTTTTGAAAGAGTCAACCCACAAAACCAACGTTGCCTTTGGCATGTCTTCAAAAGCTTCTTGATTTTTTTGCAATATTGGTAATATTTTTGGGTGGCTGGAACAGATTATCTGCATTTACATTATTTCTTATGGGGAAATTTTATCGCAATATGAATTTTCACCTTAAGAAAAAACGCCTCCAGATCCACATAAATTTGTATGCCGAGGTTCCGCTGTATTTCATTTAACACTGTGGTGTCCAGTTCATGTGTGAAAATGAATCCTCATCCTCCCAGAACCACTCTTGGAGTCCTAGAATATGGCCATGCCATCAAGGTAGAAACACTCTATAGATGTGATAACCTGGTGATTCAGTACATTCAGGTCGTCAGCTGACTTCATTTTATTTCCACATAACGTTACTGAGTCTAGACCTGATCAACTGTAACAACACCAGATCATAACACTGTCTCCAGAGGCTTGTACAGTGGACACTATGCATGATGGGTGCATCGCTTAATGCGCTTCCCTTCTTACCCTGACACACCCATCACTCTGAAATACAATTTTTATGCTCCCTAGTAAATTAAGACCTTTTTTTCTGATAAGTCTCAATAACAAGTGGTTTTCTTATGGACCCAATAACCTGGCCAATAACATAACATATAAATTTTATACTAAATAGAAATCAGCTGAACAATTCAATGTACAGTAGAAGTATGGCATGCTCAAACATTTTTTCTGGATATTAGACTTCTAGTACTAGTATAAGCCATAAATTATTATCACTCACTCATTCACTCACTCACTCACTCACTCATCTTCTATACTGTCTTTATCCTGTATTCAGGGTCGCGGGGACCTAGAACCTATCCCAGGAAGCTTAGGGCACGAGGCAGGATACACCCTGGACAGGGTCATAAATTATTATCCTTTAATATAATTTAAGGACAGAAAAGTCATATAAACTCATGACCTAATTTGGAACATTATTATAGCAAAATTGCTACCTAAATATATACTTAGACATTAAACAACATTGTATCAATTAATTGCACTGAAGTGACATTTGTACTGACCTCTATGGGTGCATTTTTTTAAACCATCTACAAAATAATAGATTTGGATTTGACTGCGAGATCATACTCACAAAATGACATAATACACTCACATAATTCCTACAGGATCTCGTCCTGAGTGAGGAACCTCGACCACCATGTTCACGTTTTGAGGCTCACATGAGGGCGTGTCCTGCCCAGATAAGGCCGCCATACTTTCCACGCACACATCATCTACCAAGATCTCCATTAAAGACTCTCCGTGCTCCAAAACCACCAAGACGACAAGGTGAGATACACTGACACATCTGTTTATAGAAGTTTTTGATGAAGATGCCGAGGTCAGAGTATAGGATCAGCCATAATATGTGATACAACATCCCTGGAGGGTTATGGGACTTAATCAATGGCCACTATGTTTTTTTCTTTGGTGCTGGGGATCTCAGCCTCAACATTCTGATCAAAATCTGCCTAAAGATCTTTAGAAATCCTCGAGACTCACTGTCCACTTCATTAGGTACACCTATTAAACTGCTTCTTAACATAAATATTTAAATAGCCAATCAGATGGAAGCAACTCCACATGCATTTAGACATGTAGACGCGGTGAAGACAATCTGCTGAAGTTCAATCAAAATAGAGAAGAAATGTTACTTAAGCGACTTTGAACGTTAGTTAAAAAGGAATTTTTCATGTACAGTACAACCATCTCTATGGTTCACAGAGAATGAGCTGTCTAATGGATGTCTTATAAGAGGGAACATTTTTTTTTTTCAATTAAAAAATCAAACATCGTACCTATTGCAAAATAGGAAATGTGTTTAATCTAAATGTTTCTGATTAGTGTAATTAGTAAAATATATACAGAGCATGAAAATGTACTGTAAAACATAATAATAATAATAATAATAATAATAATAATAGTAATAATATATCAGTACATCAGTATTACAGTATATAATTCAGAATGTTGCCATATATATGACTTCTGTATGAAGTGCTACGTCTACACAAGCTCACTGTACTGATGTAAAGGTATTTGTTTGTCCTCAGCCGTTAGAACCCTGCGGGACTGTACTGTGTGTTTGAGTGCAAGCTGGCGAGAGAGCAGAGAGCGGGGCATTTCGTTACACCACGGGCCAAAACTAATTATACAGCCATATGGTGCTTGGAGACCCTCACAATCGACCCCGACCTGCCTTCAGCTCCCCAAGGAGTGTGTGTGTATGTGTCTATGTGTGTGTGTGTGTGTGCATGCACATGAGGGAGGGCTGTAACAGGGTGGTATGACACATGTCATTCACACACACATAGAGGCACTCACACTTGTGGTGTGTGAGTGTGACAGATGGAGAAACCAAAGGTATTGTACATAGGTCAGTGCAGAAATGTGGACACCATCCATCCATCCATCCATCCATCCATATACTGTATATCTCCATCCATCTATCACTCTAACTCTTACTGCTTTCAATAAGTGCATCACTGGAACAAGTATGCTTTGTGTGGCTGTTCTACTAAAACAAGAGCATCATGTATGAAGTTAAAGCATACGGTGAAACAGTGATGAGAATAAAGAGTTTTTCAAATGATAATGATTAAAAAAGAAATAAATAAATAAAGATCATTGTGCATTATAAGAGCACAGTTTTATCATATCCGGACATCTGAAATCCCTTCGAGGCGGCTGAGAATCACAAATGAAAGCTCATTTGTTTGCTTTTGCTGTCACTCTGACCATAATTAGTTTGTTGTGGGTGCCCAATTATGAGAATGAGTTCCTTCATATAGTGATCACAAGTGGTCATTACCATATCTTAGAGCCTCTGCATACTAAGTTGGGAACTAGACAGCTGCTCCTGGAAGAGCAGTAGCATTTCGAGAGGGGTGTACAGGATGAATCTGGAGGGTAGGGGGCTCCCAGCAGGCAAAAGGCTGTTTGCTCTGTGGCTCAGCAGAGTGGCGAAGAGAAATGTCAGTGCCCCGGCCTCATCCCTCTCCCTTTTAGCTGGAAATGATGATGAATACGCTTTCTGCCTGACCCTCGCCAAGGACCCCCATGATAATTATTCAGGACCTCTCTTTGTGCACCCTCAACAATGCCTTTCATTAAGACGGTGTGTGTGTGTGTGTGTGTGTGTGTCTTGTGCCGGACAGCCTGTGGGATGGCCAAGCGGTCGATCTCCACATGAGACAGCTGGAGTCGAAGTCTGATATGCTATTTATTCCGCCACTATTCTGCTTGCAGCATTTCTTTGGAGAAATCCCACCACCTTTTGTTTCCTGTTTCGCAATTATAACTGTTTTTGGTACAAAGCCAGAATTCCTCCATAGACTTATCCATTCATTATCCAATGACTTATTGATGTCTTTCTGTCTTTTCAGAAACTCAGAGAAAGCAGAACTCCCTAAGGCACTTCTCTGTGAACCTTCCCAGAAGTGTGCCAGGATCTCCCCATCCAAGTGTAGCCTCTCCAGACCCTGTGCTCTCGCCAACACTGTCTGTCCACTCAGGGACGAACCCAGATGACTTCCTGTCTTTCCAGGCTTACTCTCCAAACTCAGAACACACAACAATAACGCAGGAAGATATAGTAAGTCATAGAGATGTTACCTCCTCCCCGCAAGTCGGCTGTGAGAGCTCTGAAGAGCCTAAAGGTGAAGGGATGACACCAATGACAATGACTCCCAGCACCCCATCAACACCAGTGACCCCTCTGACGCCAATAACCCCTATGACCCCAGATTCCCTTTCAGACCTGAGTCGTCCAGGATCCAGTCAGTTCAGTTATAGCAGCAACTTGAACAGCAGTCTTTCTAATGCACCTTCAGGTACAACCTTATGAGCTACGTCTTGATCGATCATTGTCCTGACATCTTTCGTTTTGTCTAGAGAATCACTTCTGTACCATTTAGCCAATAAAAGAATTAGTATTAATATTTATTTTCCAGAACTTTTGGTGGGATGTAACTAACTTTGTCCATAGGAAGCTCGTTTGTAAAATTGAATCTAAGATTGAGTGTCCCATAACAATTCTGGAAGGTACTGCAAGGCCCTTGGCAAAACACAATTTAGAGTTTTATTAGACTGAATGGTACAAAATTGTTCAATTTAATATATTGAGTATATGCATATCTTATCCCTAATTTGTCAGTATAATTAATGAACTGTTGGTAAGCACTTGACAGCTTGTTACTCCACTACTTCTAGTTCATCAGAGTGATGACTCTAATGGTGATGATGGAGATACTGAGGATGGTGATAATATCAACCATGAAGACCTAGAGGCCTGCTTTTCATCCTTGTCGAATCTTCGCTTCAGCTCTCTTGATGGAGCAGTCCTGGCCTCCTGCTCCCCTCCAACCTCTACCCAGTCATCTCTTTCCAAAAACTTGAGATCACGTGACCAAGAACCTCAGAATACCAACCACCCCAAAGCCTTAGAAGAAACTCCAAGTATAGAAGAAACTCCAAGTAAGGACCATGCAGAGGAGGAAACCCCACACCCCACATCACAGCTCACAGATATGGCTGTTGATGAAGCTCCAAACCTATGCCCTTACATTGCATATCTGGATTCTCAATCCAGACCAGCATCTGCTTCACCACAGGATGTCTGGAAGACATGGCGCTGGCCTATAATTCCTCCAATCACTCCTCAGAGAGGTGAGCATCTTTAGCTTAACCAGTACTGTCCCCATGTATATGACTTCCATACTGTGCCATTGTGAACCTTTATGTCTTGATCCTTTGCTGGACTTGTGTGTATTCATAGACACACTCAGGGGTGGATTGTGCCAAGCATAACTAAACGTTCAGACACAAAAGGGTGAAAGATCACTCCATGCAGTGGTACATCACGGTTTTATCCACTACCACTATTTCACAAATATCATGGGGAGGGCTATTCTTTTTTGTCCTTTATAAAATTTGTGGGTTTGAGGGATTTTCTTAAAGAAGACTAGAGCTGGTACTATTTGAATCAAAGCAGCCTGCAAACCTCTACAATAGGAAAGTTTGAGGAGGGGGGTCTATAAGAGGTAGGAATGGCTCTTTTATACATCTCTCCAAGCCCCAGGCCCCAGCATTCCCTCCTTTCTGTCTTTTTTCCCTTCTCTCAGTCTCTTTTTCTACTCCTGTTGAAAGAAGGATCGTGTGGAGCAAGCAGTCATAAATCCACACTGACCGCCACCCCGCTGACGGGAGAACAGTGTGCGAGTGTCAGCTATTGGCGTACCTCTCGGACGCCCTCCTCGCGCTAATTTACCGTTCCCGATCGGGATAAAGAGACGGGCCCGCTGATGTCTGACTCGAGTCTGGGACTTTCTGAAAGAGCGGGACAATTGTGAACTTGTGATGGGAATTTGCCTCTTTCAGAGCAGGCTGTCCAGTGTCTTTGTGTAGTTTTTTTTTTGTTGTTTTTTTTTTCGGAGTTGGAAGAATGGTCACTTGTAGCCTGGTGACATGTTTCTTTCATATCAAAGCTAAAACTATTGATCAAGATGAGTGGTTATAATTTGAAAGACACTATATGCATATATATTTACTCCATGGAGTAAAGCTTGAATGTAAGCAAAATTTGAATGCAAGATAAATCTAGAAAAAGACCAGAAGACAAAAATCTGGCAACGGACTGAGTGACCATGCCTGGAGGGTGGAAGTGGCTGACCTTTTTCTCTCTTGCCACCCCTTTGTGTGCGTATGTGTATTTGTATGTGTGGGTGGGTGGGTGACTGGGTGTTCAGTTTGTGTGCTAGTGTGTATCCTCTCTAAGACAGACTCCAGGGTCTTTGTCTTACCCTGGACACTCTTTCCCAGTGCCACGGCCCAACAGTCAGCAACCAACCCCGGCATGACCTCCTTCAGCGTCCCCTCCAGCGTGTAACTGTCCTTGACAATGAGAAGGACCCCCATCACTCTGAATCCCCCTGCCACACACACTGACCCTGACAGCCACACTGTGTGGCCGACAAGAAGGATAGAAGAAGAGACAGAGAGAAAGAGGAAACATTGTATGGATGTGTATGGGTCTATCCAAAATGACCCGCTGACCCTCTATAGCTCATACACAAACATACTACACACATAAATGGGGATGTGCACACACACAAGCCAGATGCCCTTCACTAGCATGGAGTAAAATGCTCTTGAGGTTTTTATCATCGCTAAAGATGATTGGCAGCTTGACAACAACAATATTGCTTTGAAGCATTAAAGTCCTTTCTTGTGTGTTTGAGTGGTAAGGCTTGCTTTTGAAAAATAAGAGAATGTGTCAGGGTCTGTAGAGGATATGTATGAATGGTTGCACTCTTGCTATTTTCCCATATAGCTAGAGATCATATAAAGAAACAACAAAGTACGAGCACCACACACACTCTTAAACATGTAAAGAAGCAAGATCATTACATCTTCTGATTTGGGTTATTTCAGGTAGTCAAGCATCTCCCAGTTCACAAATAAGTTGTTCTCAATCTGACATGTTTGCTGAGCTGGAGGCTGCAGCACCTCGGAGTGTGTCCTGTCTGTCGTTGGATCATGCTGAATGTAGTGACAAGGAAATCACCTCACCTACCACAGGTATACATGCCTCAACCATGGGTAAACCTACCACAAGTTGCCTTCTACAGGTAGATTTTACCAAACCATCATTATCCACAGGTGGATTTATCCAAACTAGAGACACACCTTTACCTCACCCGCCACTGGTAAACCTATCCAACCCATAATTAAACCATCACATTACCAGGAAAAGCAGATATATTCAAACCACAAATACAGCTTCACCTCACCAACCACTGGGGAACCTATCCAAACCATCATTACAAAATTTCTCCACCAATACAAATGTGTAGATATTGCCAAACCATAGATATAACTCCACCTTACCTACCACTGGAAAACATATCCAAACCATGATTACCCCATTGCTCCACCAACACAAGTACGTAGATATGTCCAAACAAGGTAAACCTTTCCAAATCATCATTACACGCTCATTTCATCAACACATGGAGACATGTCCAAACCATAAACGCACCTTCACCTCACCTACCTCTGGGAAACCTATCCAAACCACAGATGGACCTTTATAACCTACACAGACTTTTAATTTACCTACAGGGAAACATATCCAAAATACTGATACAGTCTTATATGACCCACCACTGTGAGACATTTTTACCAACCTAGCACAGGATGATTTACCCATACCATACACAGGTAGATTAATTCAATTCAATTCAATCCAATTTTATTTGTACAGCGCTTATAGCAATTGACATTGCCTCAAAGCAGCTTTACACAATCAAAAGAATTATTTAAGTTTGTATGAATATGAATGTGTAT